>WEIT01040902.1:44261-63258 GCA_013389985.1 Dryoscopus gambensis
CCGAGACTCCGCTTCCCCAGACCATTATCCTTATAATTTTTATTATTGGTGTGAGTCCCGGCACGCCTCGGGGCGGGGGACAGCGCCCAGGTCTCCCCGCACCGCCAGTCCCGCTGTCCGGGCAGGGGACAGCGCCCGCAAAGCCGGCGACAGCGCCTGGCGCAAAGGCGGGCAGGGAAGGGATGCCCAGCGGGAAAGGAGCCTCTTCCCAGTCGGGGACATGGAGAGCACCAGCCTGAGGAGGAGCGGCCGAGGGAGCTGGGGCTGGTCAGCCTGGAGAAAAGGCGAGTCCAGGGTGACTCTCGCTCTTTACAACTCCCCGAAAGGAGGTGGGAGCCAGGTGGGGGTCGGTCTCTTCTCTCGGGTAACAAGCGATAGGGCAAGAGGAAGCGGCCCCAGGGTGCACCGGGGGAGGTTGAGGTTGGATATTAGGAAATACTTCTTGAGTGAAAGGTGAAGGCTGGAACAGACTGCCCAGGGAAGTGGTGGAGTCAGCATCCCTGGAGGTGCTTAAAAGACATGTAGACGTGGCACTTAGGAACATGGTTCCGCGGTGGACTTGGCCGTAGTGAGTTAACAGCTGGACTTGATGATCTTAGAGGTCTTTCCCAACCTCAGCGATTCCATGATTCCACGACAACACCCGAGTGCCCACCTTGCACGCCCACAGCCCACCCTGCACGGCCGCCACCCCCGGGACACCAAGGCCACCAGTGCGCAGTCCCTGTGCTGCACAGCTGCCCACAGCCCGCTCAGGCAGGCGGTCCCCGCAGGGATGGGGTCTGGGGGTGCAGGGAGGGGCTGCGTGGGCTGCACGGTGTGAGACCCCCCGTCCCAGGTGTGCTGTGGTGCACGTGGAGCGACACGCACGCTCTCAGTCTGGGCGGGCAAGGTCTTACCTCAGCCAGAGCACTGCCTCTTCCCCTGCTGCTGGCTGGCTCGCCACGCCACGCAGAAATGCTGCAGAGAGTTTTTAATAGAGGTGTTGCTGGGTGAAATAAAGCAGTAAGATGTCAAAGGCTCGACTTCTCCTCTCGCTGGCACCGTTTGGGGAGCGGACTACCGGCTTTCCTTCCCTAGATGAAATAATTTGAAGGGTTGTATGCACAAGCACACCACGGCCATCAGACCACCATGGACAAACTGGCCTAAAACTACGTGGTTTTACTTATTCTGACAACCTTGGGAACAGAGCTCTCAGCTTTCCTGGGAGAAACAAGGGGTCAGGAAGGGGGTTATTGTCTGAAACCCACTGATGTGTGAGTTCTTCCACTGACTTTGAAGGATATTGTGTGTGATTCAGTGTATACCTACTATCTGTAGAGACCCTTGAAACACATAGCAGCCAATACAAGAGGAGAAGGTAAACATACATCCTCACAAATGGAAGAAAAACATGTTTATACTACATCATTCTTACTGCTACTTAACAGCACTGAAAGAGGCAGTGTCCTTGGGCCCCATTTTCCATGCTTTTGTCAGATTTTTTTAAGTCTATAAGCATCCATTTACTTGCAAATTTCATGGCTGGATGATTTCAGCCCTACATCACCTCCTAGAACACATGCCTTCAGGTCATCAGAATAGTGAGAAGAGCTCTCCATACCCTTCAGAACTGCACACACCAGAGAACAAATAGAAAACCTTTCTTACCCCTAGTTCAGGTCCAGCTGATCTTACTTGGTTCCGCCCAGGTTCTGAGAGGTTTCTAGAGCTGGCTCCCATAGCTGGAGCCAGAGGAAAATTGGGTGACTTCGTCTTTTACCCTCTTTGCTTCTGCCTCAGCATGCAGAAATTACATTTAATTGATGGCAAGGGTTTCATTAGCTTTTTGTGGGCTGTGACTAGCAGCATATTATGAGGAATCACCTGCAAAAATTGGTTTGAAACAGTTAAGCACGGTCATAAACACAAGACATTGATTTTACACTGGGTGGTGTGTCCCTGAGGGCAGCAGGGCTGGCTCCCCTTGGGGCTGGGGAAGCCCTGTCTGAGCAGTTGGGGTGCTCCAGGTCTGCAGTGACACCTGCCACCACCACTCCCCTTTTCCCTTGTTTTCCAATCTGGATTCCAGTTCTCCTCCCTCCCCAGGCCAGATTTGACAGCAGCTTCAGTGGGAATTTTGTCCAAGAGGAGAGCACCAGATCAGCTCTCCCTGACCTCGTTCTCCATCTAATTTTAGCACCATCAACTCCTGTCTCCCCTCCCCACCTTTCCTTGACATTTCTGCTTTGTTCTTGACTCTTCTTTTCCCTTTCATCTCCTCTTTCCTTCAGCAGTTGGCACATTTACCTTGTCTGGCTCCACTTTCCCTCCAGGCCTCCCATCTTCCTTTCCCTCTGCTTCAGCAACTCCCTCCAAATTAAACAGGTGACCCACGGGATGTAGGAGATGTCTCCTCGAGCCAGGGGTGTCCAGGACAGGGCACACCCACCTTTCCCAGTTTGACTGGCATCACAGTGCTGCAGAAATGGTGCCCAGTTCCTCACAGTCTCTTCCCTGTGTAGCACAGCCCTAATATAAAGATATTTCTGCCCAGTTTGGTTGTCAGGGCCCAAGCAGGTTCCTCATTCATCCATGATGCTGATTCCAGCTACACAAAAATGAACACATGGCCACTGTCCTCTCTCACAGCAGCAGTGGTGCTTTGTATTGGTGCACAGGAATCGTTCCATAGGGCTGGAAACACTGAAGCTGATGGATGCAGAAGGGGAAACTAATGTTGGGGGTAGGGTCTAGGAAAGAAAATCTGATTTTCATCACTGCAACACTCACTAGATATTTCTCTGAAACTCTGTGGCCCCCTTTCCATGTGAATAACTCCCTGTGGAGGGGCAGGTTTTTTCCACTCTTGTCTTACCCACAGTCTCCTGCAAAATTTCCTCTCTGTTGCAACCCCTCTAGAGCAGTGTGCATCCAGTGAGCCAGTGTAAACATCAGCAAGCCTGGGCTCAGGGCTCTCACTTTGCCTTTTCTCATGCCAGTGGCTGTAGCACCACACAGCTGCTATGTGCTCCTCCTTGCAGAGACTCATTCAAGTGTTTAAAACTTCAAAGCAAACTGCTTGTCCCAGGGACAGCAAAGGGACTCATTTTAAAGCACTAACAAGTCTTTACGCAGCAAGACTTTTCTTCACCTTGCTTGTTGCAACCTCTGGGGCAAATTCGTGCCATTAGAAAAGCAAGACCAAAACCCCTTCAGTCAACTTGGTGTTTGAGTTTCTATCAGGAACCCCCAAACCTTTTCCTGGTGAATCTCTTTTCCTAAGAGGTAAAAGAAAACAAATTTCATTTTAACTGGGACATGACCTTACCTAGCACCTTCTTCAGCACAGGCATTTCTTAAACAGCTAGCAGCATTCTAATGGTATTAAATTGTAGAAAAAACAGTCCTTTGCTGATATCACCTTTAGTGCAGAGACTGGTTTGTATTTTCCAGTGTTCTAGTAGTAAGTCCTTAATCTCTTCTGGGCTTGCTTTTAAGAGAAAGAGAAACTCTAAAGCCCAAAGCATAGCCTGTGCTGGGAGTACAGTTAGTTACACTCCAAGCAGACAAGTCTCTCTGAGCCTGCTGTGCTCCCTGAAGTCTTTAACCAGGATTTGGGAGAGCAAGGCAACCTCTGGGGGAAGAACCAGACAACCCAGGGCACTGCTTTCTTCCTCTCTGCCACGGTCTGGGTGAAACATTGAATCCTCTCCTAGCTTAAAGACAAATACTAAAACTTCCTGCATCGTTAAATAGCACTTAGCAATACGGAGCCTGCAGATTGCTATTTTTATCAAGTACTCCGTATTTGCACTTCCTCTGAAGTCTCAGCAGGGTCTCAATATTGCTGAAGCTGACTCCTGCAGCCAGCGTGCACACAGGCTGTGCCTGGAAAGATGCATCTTGGCAGCAGTTATCAGTGAGTGATTGATAATGGGCAAACTTCTTGTTCAGCTAAGCGGGCTTTGGCACAGGATCACTTGAAATACGACAACAACCAAAAAAATTTTTTAAAAAGTCAGTCTGTTGAAGAGCATCCACCCATACCAGATGTGCTGACTGGAGAATACGCCAAATTCTTCAAAGCAGTACAACTTGACAGCAGTTCTAGGCAGAAGTGATATTTTTCCCCCAGTGTATTTACAAACAGAAAGAACAGTGACTGTGGAGTAGGGTGGATAAGATAAAATATTTTTGCGAATATTGGTCTAAGTTTTTTAATGAGTTTCCCTCTGCTGTATTGAATTTCTTTTCAGTGGGCGTGGGAACAGCTGGCTTTCACTGGCACAAACACCTATGAAAAATATACAACCCCTCCATACTGCATGTTTGAGCATTTGTAAAGTGTACTTTTAAAACCATGTAGGAAAACACTGATGATTAAAGTGGCCATGGGCTAATCCATCAGAGAGAAGAAATGTTACATTTAAGTTTGTTTAACCAACTTAAACTCAAAACTGGAACAATTTTAGCTTTTATATTCATGACCAGTACTTTCCTAAACGAGCCTTCACGTCTCAGTTTGGGTCTTTGTGAAGGCACGGCTAACCACGAGCAGAAGGGGCAAGATTCAGATGCTTCTCAGGTCACAGCACACACAAGCTCCCCTTCTGCAGGGAACATGCACAAAAGAACAGGTGCAACTGATTTTAGGTCAAAAGTGAGGGAAAAGATAACCGAGGGGTTGCTTTTCAAGTGCAGCCCCCAGGAGGGAGCGAGTGCTGGAGGGCCGGGCAGATGGAGTCACCGTGGCTCCCGTTCACCTGTGCCCAGCCATCGCTCCGGCTCTTTGGGCACCGTTTCCTCTCAGTCTCACGGGTGAAGGCAGCAGCAAGTGTGGCAGGTAACCACCTGCTACTTTGCAAGGCTCCCTCGAGCACAGCTCCACAACAGGCTGTGTAGGGTCTCAGGTCAGGGCTGGAGACGTATTTGTTCCGCGTGAGCTCTTGGGAAGGTGTTACCTTCCATACCGAGTGCCAGAGAGGTGAAGGTGCTTCCAAGCTGTGCAAAGTGCCTGCTGATTTCTTGCACGTTCAGGTGAATTTTCTGTGCAATCTGTCTCTCTGTTGGTTACTGGCTCATCCCCAAGTCCATCAAGGTTTTTCGACAGGAAAATCAAAATAACCTTCCCAAGAGAGTCAAAACCTGAGGGAAGATGCCTCTCATCCAGCAATGCTCTGTGATGGAGGGCAGCACAGCTCTGCCTCCCTGCTGGATTTAGCCCTCACACCATTCCCACAACTGTGACCTGACCAAATGTCCACCCAAGCCAGAGGAGACTTTCCATTCGTATCGATGGATGTCTGATTGTGCTCACTGGCACTTAGTAATACACTAAACAGTCTTCAAATTTCTTGTGGTCACCAAGGAATTCACAAATGCCTTAGCTTTTACTGTCCTGAGTAATTATTTATTGGGATGGCCTTTTTATAGAATCTCCTTAAAATGTCCACCCAGGTTTAAAGGCCAGCAGAGACTATTAGCTCATTGGTCTGCAGAATAACATATCCCGTAGCATTTCACTCAATAACCACTGTGTTTAGCTCAGCAGTTAGCATTTGATTAGAAAGTATGTTCCAGAAAAGCCTGCAGTCTCCACTGAAGAAACCAAGAAATTAAGGAACTGTCATTACCTTCAGTGGTTTATCTGGTGCTTAATCTCCTCTTGGGTTTAAAAGTAAAATGTATTTAATGCAGAATATCCCCCCACCTTTGAACACCTCTGGACACTTGTCTGGGAAGCACCAGCATGTCTAGCCCAGCATCCTCACAGGTTTGTATCCCCCAGAGCAGTGTGACACAGTGTGTCTCACAGAGAAATGCCTGGAGTTGTCAGAGGGGATTGAGCTATTCGTCCTAATTCCGGCCTTGCAGTCTGGAAAATGAAGGAAGAATCTTTGCAAATCATTGTTGAGGGAAAGGACAAGTTCTCACTTCTGCCAGGTGGGTTGGAGGAAAGCAACCATGGCTGTGATGGAGTGGTTTAATTCTGACTCCTTGTCCAGCTGAATCACAAGTCTCACTGTTTTGCCTTTTTCTCCCTCAGTATTTGTCTTGCTTGTTCTGAGCTCCAGTTTCCCATCTCCTCTGTCAGTTTTGCTCCAGGAAACAATATCACATTGTGGGAACAGTCCTGGGTCCAGCTTGTTCATGTCTGATGGTGGGCAGGAATGCACCTCCACTTAACCTTGGCTTCTTTGGCCCTGCTTTTATTTATAACCATTTCCTGGATCTTCGCTGGGGGAATAAGGATCATGTATTAACCAGATGCTCCAAGGCTTTCAGGGATGGAGCAATAAGTTCTGGCTGAGCCCAGGCAAGGTGGAAAGTCAAAAGTGAACTTTTCCAACAACAACAGCTGCTGTGTGGGGGCCAAGGTCAGCTTCCCTGGGAGGGGACCAGGGAAGGCTTGTGGGAAGAGATCTGCAGAAGCTCCAAAGGAGCTGTTTCGTATGTTTCAGCTCAAATCCCTAAACTGTTCCCTGCTCCTAGTATCCATACCTCTGAGCTGAATTTGTCTATCTTAAAATCCTTTGAAGGGATGTACGCTTTTGTGCTCCCAGAGTGAAGAATAATTCAGAATATCTACAGAAAAAAGTCATTCCTTGCTGGCTTCTCCAGGCCACTCTATATCTCAATGTGGTGCAAAATTCACTGGCTGTAATCCAAAGGTCCAGGCAGCAGCACACATCAGGTTGTGTCTTTGGGCTTGGTGGGGTTAAATCACTCTCTTCATTTGAAATTGTCAGCAAAAGGCTCATTGATCTCAGCAGCCCAGGGATTTCTCCAGCAGCTGGTAAGGCTGGAGCAGGCAGTGTGACACCACCTGACTGCCACTGCAGAGCAAGGGAACAGTGTCTTCATGTATTCCCATTCTCTTGTATCCCTCCCCTGTGTCACTGGCTCATTCACAGGCAGTATTGCATGATGTAATAAGATGCATCATAACAAGATGCCTTTATAAGCCAAAAAGTCATGCTTCTCCATGCTGGGACAAACAGCAGATGAATGACCCATATGGATCACAGTAACATAAATTGCATTATGGAGACAGTGAACTGTTTGTGACACATCCTGTACAAGGCTCTTAAACCACAACAAATAGATTGAAACCTTTCTAGCATTTAATCTTTCCTCCCATTGACCATGGGCAGGTCGTAGAGAAAAAGACTCTCTCTTCCTTCTGTCTCTGTATTGCATTTTATCAGGTTTGCTCCCTGTGCGAGTTATTCTAAGTCCTTACTCTTCCCCTGTGATGTCTGGGGGATTACACACACGCTGCAGCCCAGCTCTTCCATAATTGCTTTATCATGGGGACCATGTAGAACCACAGTTTACGTGGCAGTTTTGACATAATTTGTTTTGCTCATGGGAAAGATAGAATGCTTACAGGAATTGCTCTTCTGCTCTGTACCAGAGAGGACCCATGAGGTGTGTCACACCTGACCTGCTTGTGTGCATCAGATCCTCCAGGACTCAGGAAAGTCTTGCCTGGAGGTACGGAGAAGTCCAAGGAGCAGCATCCCAGGGAATGCCTCGTGCCAAGAAGCTGCATCTATTCACAGCTCGGCTGGAGCTGAGCAAGTTTGCTCAGTGCAAGAAGGCACCAAGAACCAGTCAAGCCTGCCTCCTGGTGCCAGCTTCCGGGCAGGAAGTGCCGAGGTCAAGGATGTATGTGCCCTGTGAGCTTACACCTCACAGGCAGTGATGCCATGCCCCCTGTTTTCAGCTCCCAGATGAAGCTGGGAAGGATGGAAGTGCTCTTGCCTCCCACCTCCATGCACAGGGAGGGAACAGAGCTCACACTGCTTTTCCCTCTCCCTCCTATCTGAGCTGCCCTTGAAATAATTGCTTTTTTTGAGGTGGTTTGTCCCTTTGCCACAATTGAACATTTCCATCAAGCCCAGCAAGAACTTGCTCCTGAATTTGCAAGACAAAATTTTAAAATACCTTCATTGCATCCAAAATTGATGCAGAGAGCCAGAGAAGGTGGTATAGGAGATTTTTCCATTAAGTATCAATACTGTAAAACTTTACCACCACCAAGTTCTACCAAAGGTTAAGAGCTGAAAAAGCTTTTTAAAGTCTCTTATAAGACAATGATACTATCTAGACTTGGAGTGATAAGCATCAGAACCATACATGGGTTTTAGGGGAGGGGCCCTAAAAATAGAGAGTGGGGCAGAGATGTACAGAAGCAGTGATGAAACAAATTTAATTTCCGCTGGTAACTGGTTGGGCTGGTTTTGCTCTTTCATGGCTTACTCTGACCTCACTGTGGAGGCACTAATATACGTTGTTTTCTTAGATGAAAATTGAGCCATGACTATGCATTCTGCAGTGCTCCCCAAAATCCCTGCTGCTGGCCCTCCTGGCGACAAGGTCTTGCACTGGAGGGGCTCTTCTGATCCAAACTCGTAGCAGTGGCCCTGCTTCTGTGCTCCAGCAGGGCATGCCAGACTACATCCAAGGATAAAAAGGTAATTGATCCCACAGAGGAAAAGAGCGAGCCTGAGGCGAGAGACAGACACACAAACTGGAAGAATGCAACGTTTATATTTTTACCTAAATCAATAGTAACTATGAGAAAGCTGCTATAGCTGTGAGCTCTTAGGCTGTGGCTGAGTCTCAGACCTGCAAAGGGGTTTGGGAATTCTTGTGTGCAAGAAAGTACCTGGAAACTGCACAAAACTGGGAGTGAGGTGGAGAAAACCAAAGCCACCGGGAATTAGCTGCATTTACACACAGGCACAAGGGGTAGTGGGCAATCTTCCTGCACCAAGGACATGGAGATGTCAAAATGTAGGCTGAGACCTGTCAGTTCACTTTGCATGAGACAGTGAACAGGTGTTTTTCAAGGCAAGGTTTCCTGACCTAGGCTGCATTGGAAGAGGCAGATCAGACATCCGTCAGTACCCCACGCACCCTGTCCACTCGAGATCATTTATTTTGGCTCCAGTGGCAAGCAGCAATATGTGAATTCATCATGGTCAGATAAACACTAATAAAATGTCCCAGGTTAGAGCAATAGCGATTTTTCTGTCAAGCCCAAACTGAATAAAAAGCAGAAAAATTTCATTTTCTGCTCTGGAGCTGGAAGGACCAAGGTGTAGAAACAGAACAAGAACAAACCACATGAATTCTTTGCAAATAGCTTCCTCTCTTCTAATTGCATTTCCCATCTAACTCCACTTTCGCTATGGCTTGTGGAGGTAACAGCTATTGATCTACAACTATTTTGACAAGGAGAGGTGCTGCAGAAACAGCAGAAATCTCCTCAGGTCGTTGTCAGCTAATCTGGCTACACAGTAAGGGAGAAAACAATTAACACCAAGCACTAGCTGCTGGGCTTATCATTATCCAGCAAGTATAAGGTCCTCTGAGGACTTGAATTCACATTTGGGTCCAGCTCATAATACAAAAGCCACACCTGAGTAACATGTGCCGGCAGAGCTGATTTCACAGAGAACAGAAATACCAGCACAGCAGCTGCAAACATGTTTTCCATTGACTGGAGCATACAATGTCTTATTTATCACAAGCCAGTTGATGACTAAACTCAACCAGCAAAGTCATAAAAGCATTAGTTTGTATTTGTTGTTCGCATTCAGAGACATTATACATCAAAAAGGTCAATGCTTCCCAACTAATTCAATTACAACACAGCCATCTATCATACCAGTTCAGTTAACACCACGTTAGCTTGCTGTTTGTGAGGAATGATAAAAGTTGAAGTGTCCGTACAGGATATCCCGCTTTAATGACAAACCTGTTAGTGATAACAGAGCTCATTTCAAACCTTTCTGCAGGCGTTCCTTGCCAAAAGCTTCGTGCACCTGAACTACGGCCCTTTGCAGGTGACACGGTGTTCAAATGCACCGAGACACAGTGCTGCAGCCTGAGGCCATGCTGCCTACACAGAGCTTGAAAAATGAGAGCCCCTAAGGATGTTTTATTTGCCTGCATTTGTTATTAAATGCATGGTGACTGGGATTCATTTACTGGTCTGTTTTCAATAGATTTCATCAAAGAAAGAACCATCATCCTCCCTGCACAGGTTTGAAAATCTGGATGTAAGATAGCTACAAGGCAGGGATTTATTTAATAAATCTGTGCAATCAGATAGAATGAGAAAATATGATATTCCAATTTTTCTAGAAGTGCAGACAAGCAATCTGGGCAGCTACGGGTTCTTCAGTCTGATTTCACAGGCAAGCAAGGCTTTTTAATACACGTTGAAGAAAAGGGCTCTGGAAGCAAATGGTGGCAGGAGAAAATGCACCAAGATAAATCACACCCAGGGACACCGTTATCTTTCTCTGATAAAAATCCTCATTTTTTAAAGCAGCACATAGAACCTATCAGGACTTCAGCAAAACAGCAGACATGGAAAATTAAGTTCGCTGGAAATTATTTGGATTAATTCACAACTACGGACTACTTCCCCACCCACCCAGTAGGAGAGATGCTGACATGCCTTTTCGAGAGGAGGATGAGCAGGCTGGGGGAGGTTATTAGAGGAATTCCTCTGTGTCTGGGGCCCATTTCCGTTACTATTTTCATTAATTATCTGTAGACAGAGCAGAGCAGCACTAATGCCTTCAGTGGCATTAGACAGGGAGCTGGGAAGCGTTCTTAGAGAAACTGCACAGAACGAGAGGCTGAGGGATGGGTCAAACAAAAAAGATCATTTATGATTCTGTACTGAAGGAGCAGCAAGAATGTCTGTGAGCACCTGGGAGGTTATCAGTGGGGAGGAAGGGGAAAAGCAAAGCATTAGTCCAGCACAGGATGCTTATGAGCCTTTGACAGGCTGTGGCCATGCAAAACCAAAGGGAACGGGATGAGTAGCTCCGCACACAGCTACTGGGGAGGGTGTTGGCACATTTACAGGGCACTGATCTTTGGGAAGGATGAGGATCTGGCTGGGAATACCCTGCCCCACAGGGCCTCCTGTGCTCAGCAACGCCCAATTCGGAGAAAGAAGCAACAGGGATGAGCCAGTGTTGTAAGAGGAAAGTGGACAAGCTGCTCCATTTAGCTTTGCAAAATGAAGCCTGAGAGGGGCTGTGATTATTTTCTATAAATACATCAAGGGGGTAAACACAGGGGAGAGAGAGAAGAGCTATTTCAGCTGAGGGAGAATATTGGCACAAGAACAAATAAATGTAAATTGATGCACTAAAAAAATTGGGCTGAAAGAAACTTCTTCAGAAACGTGAGGTTTTGGGATAGCCACACAGGAGAGGAGAATAAGCTCTCCCTCTCTCCCCACAGCCTTGCTCTGTTGCTGAGCAGGTTTGTATGGCCCATTTGGGTGAGATGAGAGCATGCTGCTCCCAAGCCATCCTCTAGGGTCTAGGTTCTCACACCGAGCAGACATCAGACCTGCTAATTGATACCACAGAGTCCTCCAAGCCTTCATCCAGCCCGGACCATCCACAGAGTCCTCAAGAGTTTCATACTTTCCGTGTTTTTAAATGGTGGGGTTTTCACGACAGCTGTGTTTTCCTGGTCACAGGGCAGTGGCCAGGAGGACCATGGAGCTCCTGCCCTGTACCCTGGCAGGGAAGTGGTGCAGATACATCCAGAAGCTGCTGATGGGCACACAAACACCTGGGGCCCTCTGTCCCTGCAGCACCAACCTGCTGATTGCTGCCCTGTGCCTCTGCTGACAGCAGCCAGGATTCATACAGAGGAGAGCTCAGAATGATGGGGTTGTTAACATTAATGGGGATCAGAAACCATAATGCTGGAGTCAGTCCTTTTGCTAGTGGTACAGCAGGCTTTTAAATCACAGAAAATAACCATTATCCATGCTTACACAGTAGCATTGCTAACTTAAAGCACCATGCCTAATCATCACATACCGGGACACTAAACAATGTGTGGGAAACTGAGGCACAGAAAGTCAACGCCACGACGCATCAATACTTTGATCATTCCTTTTCAGTCAAATTATCCTGCTCTAGCCTGACAAAAGGTGCAAAAATCGTGGCAGTCACTGGCAGGAGAGCTCCACAGACACCAGGGGTAGCTTTTCCCAGCTCTGTAGCACCTTGCTCAAGCCCTGGCCGTGACCCCCCTCCCTGTGCAGAGGCACAGCACCCCAGGAAGGCATTTTGTCAGGCTGAAGCTTTCAGTGCAGCACCTTCACACTCGCTGCTTGGATGGCCCTCCTCCATCAGGTAACACATTTTAGCATCTCCGAGCAGCTTTTTCTCGGGGCAAACACATCCTCTTCTGGAGTGTTTTTACATTATCACAGCAGAGCTGCTCTGATGACACACGACTAATGTGGGACTTTGCTTTTACATTTCGTTGCAGTCTGCAATAAAATTAGATGGAGGGCTCCTGAGATGGACATTTTGAGTCCTTGCATATCACAGTGGAAAGTGCCGACCCATCTTGCAATGAACGAGTGAAACTCAGAAGTGGAGACTTCAGTATAAACTGGTATTTCAGTGAGAGGGGCAATAATTCTCATTGCTCTTCCTCTGAGTCACACACGAGAACTCTCCTGCAGACCCAAATGAGCTCATATATCCCTCAAGTGCAAATAGGAAATGCAGTCCTCTCCTCTGGACATCAACCAGCAATTTGTGTGTTGCCTCATACTGTTCACATCATGTTGTGGGCTGATATTATCATTTTTACCATCAAGTTTATTGGTTTTATTTATACCAGCCAGAGTCATTCTTTTTAGCATAGACTATCACTGTGCTTTATAAATCTTATCACAAGGATAAATCAAGAATAACATTTTTTGCTTGTCTATGAATCCATAATTGGCATTTACTCTCTGATGTTTTATGCAGATGAGGATCTTTCTCAATACGTTACTACACATGCAGAAAAAAGCCCCACACTCTTCTCTAGAAAACCCAATGATTTTTAAATTGAAACCTTCCAGATTTTTTGTGCACAAAGGTTGATTTTATTTGCACATTGAATAAACTCCTGGAAGAGAAACACATTCATTTTAATACCTACTGCTGGATTTTAGAGCATGTTTTCTTTTACACAAAGAAAACCTTCAGAAAAAAAAATACTAATAGAGTATTTTCTCGGAAGCTCTTCTGGCTCTGGGAACTTTCTCTCTGAAACTGATGGATGCTACATGACAGGGGGTCCCAGGACCTCAGGACCCACATCCTCCCTCCTTTTTCGAAGCCTCAACTCAGAAACCCCAACTGGGGCACGGATCAGCGATGGCTCCAGCTGATGCAGTGGTCACCAAGAGTTGGGAAATATGGCAGCAAAGGCAGCTGCACACATCCCAGCCTTTGCTTTTATTGTGGTGGACTCTAAATTCTCCTAACGTGCCAGGGCTTTAGGAGAAGGAAAAAAACTTAAAGGACCTTATTTTAGTCTGAATCCATAGCAGAGAAAACAAGGTGTCATAAGTGTGATACTGCTTGGGGGAATGTTGTAGCTTCTTCCTCTTTCCCTAGCATGATATAAAGGGTCTATTGAAAGGGAAAATACCACTCTCTCATAGAAAATAAAAAACCTATGCCCTTTGGAGACAAATAGATGTCAGTCCAAACCAATGGCTTAAATTAAATATTAAAGATTTAAAAAAAAATAAACCTCCTGAACCAGAGTTTGATTTATATAGTACTGTTCCTTTAGAGAGGATTTGTGGAAACATGAACTCCTTCTCTCTGTTGTTCTTTGTACAAGAAAAAGAACAAAATCAATTTCTATAAAGCAAGATTATTTTAGGAGTCAAGTTATCAGAAATGCCTGCTGTATCTGGGACATCTGTTTTTCTCTCCCCCATTCTTTTTCTCATAAGGCAGTAACTGCAGAAAAAAAACTGAAAAGGATCCCAGAGCCTGCCCAAAACTAGGTTAGTACCGCTTTTCTCAATGTGATTAAACTTGTCTTTATTTCAATCTCACCTATTTTCAGCCAACCTGATCAGCAGAAGCTCAGCTCTCTTCATGGTGCCACCTTTACTGCAGCCAGCAGCACCCCTGGGCCCGTTGGATGGTCTTTCATGTTCTCCTCATGTCAGTAGGACACCACGGAGCACACGGGCACCCAGCATTCAAACATCACCACTTTCCCCAGGAGGACTCTCCCACAGGCAGGAATGGTGCTGGCAGCATTTTTTAACAAAGCCAGAGCAATTATTCCTCCAGCAAACCCTGGACTCTGAACAGGTAATTACAGGGTGATGTTTAAGAGCGGTTATGAACCTTGCGTCCCGTGTCCAAAAACAACAGAGGCAGGGACAACTCTTAGTGGACTTTGGGCTTCTCAATCTCCCAGGCTCTTCTGGAGGGGATTACAGCATCCAGCAGTGGTTCTCAGAATTTTGCAAAACGTTCCCATCTTTCAGGAGCACTTGGCAGAACACAGCCCAGGAGACAGGGAGGGTTACAAGCCCCTCACGCACAGCCAGTGTTTTACATTTTATGGTCGGCCTGGCACCAGGTTTTCAGCTGCCCAAAGGAACCGATCCCCTGGATCTGATGGACCAACTCTAGACCTAAACCATGTGAAGAGGTGACCCAGATGCCTGGGAGCAGGCAGGAAAACATGAGTGAGGGGAGCTGGTGTGGGGCTGCAAAAGGCAGCATGGGCTGTGGGAGAGCTTAAAAAACGTGCTGGGCTCAAGCTGTCCGTGGTGGTGGGAGGGTTAATCACACAACAGCTCCCATGAGGGCCTGTCTCACAAAGGCTGCCTTTCAGAGGGAGAAAAAAGGAGAAAACAGCTGCTAAAGAGAGGGAAAAGATGCTGCAATGTTAGAGAACTCCTCTGGGCTTGCAATAAGTCACCGGAGCAAGTTTGTTCTTAAATGTGTCTGAAATGCCTCCAAAGGAAACACGTTATTTTGAAGAAGGATGTTTTTATATGTAGCTTAAAAGAGATTAGTTGCCAATACAAGAGCACAGCAGAGGAAATATTGAAAACCAACTGGAGATTGTACTAGTGGTTATCACACTTGTCAGCAATCAATATTAGAGTTAATGTTGTCACCCATTAATTTAAACATTAGGAGCCCAAATGAAATAAGGAAACCCACACAAGCATACTGAAATCATTCACCTGCGTCCAGCCAATTTAGAGGAGTTTTCTCCCATTCTGCATCTGCAGCAACTTGTAGAAGTGACATGTGAGTTTGCATCAGAATTTCAAACAGATGGAAAACCCAGAAAATTGTTCAGATCAAGTTGGATTTGGGTCCATGACTACAAACAGCAAATGCAAATCCTGTTATATGGTGCACACTCACACCAGTCTAGAGATGGAGCAACGGAGCTGTTGGGACCTTCAGTAACGAAACCAGCACAAAACTTGGCCTGGCTTTCACCAAATGCCCAGAAAGAGAGAAGCTGAAAGGCTGTCCTTACTTGTTACTGTTCCCTAAGTGTCTTTTCTCCCCAGAAGATGCCAAAATATTTATCCAGCTGCTGTGTTTTAACACTGCACTGGAAAGGGACTGGAAATATTTTACAGCTCTTTTGAAAGTTTGGTTTTTATGAAGGAAAAAAAAAAAAGAAAACTGGGGGTCTATGTAGCTGGGTAAACTTCAGCTTGAAGCTCTCAAGTGCTGTTAGGCAAAACAGCAGGATTTTATCAAAGCAGAGATGTGCCTGTTGCCATGCATTGCTATGTGCCTTTCTGGATGCTCACAGACGCAGATATTAAGGCTGCAGGAAGTTTATCAGGGATCCAGCCTGATCCATGTTGCTGGGCACTGGGCTCAATAGCCCTTGAAAACAAACAAACCAACAAAAAACAAAACCAAAAACCAACAAACAAACAAACAAAACAAAACCAAAACCCACAAACAAACAAAAACAAAACAAAAACCCACAAACAAACAAACAAAAAACCAAAACCAAACCCTACTTGAGTTTACACAGGCAAACCAGGTTCATCCAGCTCCCCTCCACCTAATTAACCCAAAACATTTAAATCTTACAGAAAACCCACAGGCCTAAAATCACAGGCTTTGAGAGACAAAGTCAACTGGCTTTTAAAGGTTAATTTCTAGGCCCACAGGAAGATGCTTTATGTGTGCAGCTCGGTTGGCTCCATTATTAAATTAGCAGGTTACAAAGCTGGTACACCACGCTCTGCGCTGGGACATTAAGCTGCAGGAATTTTCCTCTCGACACTGGCATCTCATTATTTGCTCCTGTTGATTATTCAGATTGCTTTAGATGTCAAGGCTTGCTAGATTCAAAGACCTCACTGAGACGAAGGCAGTTCTATCCATCACAGACAGCGCCGAGGAAACGAGTACAGGAGCTACACCATCCCTCAGGATAACAAGTGATGCAAAATATACCACACCATGCCTTATTTAAAAGTCTTTTGAAATATCATAATAGCTTAGATTTAATAAGGGGAGGTAGAGAGGAGGGGAAACCCATGCAGTTTCAAGAGGGTCTACAGCCAGAGCTCAGTGAATTGCGCTGTTTTTTGGTGCTCACATCTATAATTCATACCTAGCTCACCTGTGCAGCACAGACCCCAACCCTGAAAAGTGGAAGGCATTTCCACAGCAGAGGAACAAACTAATTAAGGGATTACACTTCCATCTCCTCCTCTAGAGTGCTTGTTGTAGGAACAGTTCCCCCCTGCCCCAACAGCTGGAAATGTCCTCTATGGACAAATAACAGCTGCACCTAAAGATAAAGCAGGAGCACCTCAGTGCCCCATGCCCTACTGCTGCTCCCTCCTACCTCTCCTGGGCACAGGGAGACTCTCCAAACCAGAGACATTTGATCCCACACCCTCACTCAGGCACAAACACTGGAAAAAAGCTGCACAGCCAGAAAATTGAATTTGCCTTTGTTTAATATCAAAAAAAAAAAAGGTGGAGATTGCCTAATTGTTCTCTCAGCTAACCATTTTAACCTTCTTTCCTCCTACTAAGTGACTATCTTATGTGATTTCTGTGCTAAAAGCAGCTGAATGTCACAGACATTGATCTTGGCTCCAGACTTTTCTTTTTTTGTTTTTTTCTTTTTACGGGATTTGGATCTGCTCTGATCTGGCACCACCTTATCGGTTTCTATCAGTGTCAAAGTGCCACTTTCTGTTTTGTTTTTGCTTGCTCACAGCTGTGCAGCTTTTTTCCAGTGTTTGTGCCTGAGTGAGGGTGTGGGATTAAATGTCTCTGGTTTGGAGAGTCTCCCTGTGCCCAGGAGAGGTAGGAGGGAGCAGCAGTAGGGCACGGGGCACTGAGGTGCCCCTGCTTTATCTTTAGGTGCAGCTGTTATTTGTCCATAGAGGATATTTGGAGGGCGAGTGCCAGCCTAAGTACTTGGGGCAGTTAAACTGCCGTGGGAGGAGATGCTCCTCCTGTCCCCAGAGCATCCTCTTGGTGCTTCCAGGGGACAGGAACGAACCAGTGGGACGGGAAAATTATTCCCAGAGTAATTCACTGCCTCCCTTCTGTACCAAAATGACTACAGACATCACTGCCATCACATACCAGCACAGTGGGACCAAACAATGCTGGTGGTGCCGCAGCAGGACTGACATCTCAACTTGAAATCACAACTTCAGCTTGGAAGATGGCAGCTCTGTCAAATGAGAGAGGGAAAAACCCTCTGCCCTGCACAAGTCCTGGGCTCATTGAATGATTTTTCTTTTTTAATAACTACCTTCTGCATTCAGAGCATTCTCATTCTTTTGTTNCTGGGCTCAATAGCCCTTGAAAACAAACAAACCAACAAAAAACAAAACCAAAAACCAACAAACAAACAAACAAAACAAAACCCAAACCCACAAACAAACAAAAACAAAACAAAAACCCACAAACAAACAAACAAAAAACCAAAACCAAACCCTACTTGAGTTTACACAGGCAAACCAGGTTCATCCAGCTCCCCTCCACCTAATTAACCCAAAACATTTAAATCTTACAGAAAACCCACAGGCCTAAAATCACAGGCTTTGAGAGACAAAGTCAACTGGCTTTTAAAGGTTAATTTCTAGGCCCACTGGAAGATGCTTTATGTGTGCAGCTCGGTTGGCTCCATTATTAAATTAGCAGGTTACAAAGCTGGTACACCACGCTCTGCGCTGGGACATTAAGCTGCAGGAATTTTCCTCTCGACACTGGCATCTCATTATTTGCTCCTGTTGATTATTCAGATTGCTTTAGATGTCAAGGCTTGCTAGATTCAAAGACCTCACTGAGACAGAGGCAGTTCTATCCATCACAGACAGCGCCGAGGAAACGAGTACAGGAGCTACACCATCCCTCAGGATAACAAGTGATGCAAAATATACCACACCATGCCTTATTTAAAAGTCTTTTGAAATATCATAATAGCTTAGATTTAATAAGGGGAGGTAGAGAGGAGGGGAAACCCATGCAGTTTCAAGAGGGTCTACAGCCAGAGCTCAGTGAATTGCGCTGTTTTTTGGTGCTCACATCTATAATTCATACCTAGCTCACCTGTGCAGCACAGACCCCAACCCTGAAAAGTGGAAGGCATTTCCACAGCAGAGGAACAAACTAATTAAGGGATTACACTTCCATCTCCTCCTCTAGAGTGCTTGTTGTAGGAACAGTTCCCCCCTGCCCCAACAGCTGGAAATGTCCTCTATGGACAAATAACAGCTGCACCTAAAGATAAAGCAGGAGCACCTCAGTGCCCCATGCCCTACTGCTGCTCCCTCCTACCTCTCCTGGGCACAGGGAGACTCTCCAAACCAGAGACATTTGATCCCACACCCTCACTCAGGCACAAACACTGGAAAAAAGCTGCACAGCTGTGAGCAAGCAAAAACAAAACAGAAAGTGGCACTTTGACACTGATAGAAACCGATAAGGTGGTNCAGAAAATTGAATTTGCCTTTGTTTAATATCAAAAAAAAAAAAGGTGGAGATTGCCTAATTGTTCTCTCAGCTAACCATTTTAACCTTCTTTCCTCCTACTAAGTGACTATCTTATGTGATTTCTGTGCTAAAAGCAGCTGAATGTCACAGACATTGATCTTGGCTCCAGACTTTTCTTTTTTTGTTTTTTTCTT
>WEIT01040907.1:3373-15499 GCA_013389985.1 Dryoscopus gambensis
TCACTTAAATACTGTTAAATTAGAATGTCACAATAATTTCAAAACTCCATCAAAAACATTTCAGACCAGGAAATTCCCAACCACTTCCTATTAAGGTTGAAGCCAGGAAAATTCTGGTGTAGCTTTCTGCTTGGGCTGTTCTTTGTGTGCATGACATGAAGTATTTCTATTACAGAACTGCAGTGAAGAGATAGCATTCCAAACTCAACCATTTTAGAAATTGGAATGAACTGTGAGTACATTTTTAAAAACTATATTTACATAAATGATTTGTCACTGGATCAGAAGAACTTAAATAAGGAATAAAAGAAAAAGCAGAAACTGCCTGCATGTAACTATGAGAAGTAACATTACATTAACTTATGCCTTGATTTTTAATTCATTGCTTTTATCGAAACAAAAATTATTTGAAAAGTGAGTGGAAGCTAATGAGCTTCTGTTGTACATTCTGGGTAGTGAGTCAATCTCACACTCCAAATCATCCACAGGAATCATGAAATACTAAAAGGGATGCTGTAGATCTGGGTTTCCACATTGAATGAATTATTGTGTTCCTGGATCAACCACATTTAATATTCAGATGTGCTACAGCTGGTTTCAAGATTTACTAATAATTCTTTAGATGTACAGGACTTAAGTCTGTTTTTACGTTTTAGAGAAGACTATCTGGAAAAAGTAAAATCTTTGCCTTTTCAACTACCATGTTATTTGCAGACATGCTTAGCACATGTCCTGGTACAAACTTTTTGCAGTTTTCAGATGTAGAAATGGCCTCAGTTAGTATTAACCATGAAGTTCCAGTATTTAGGTAGAAAATACTTATTTATAAAGGAATTTTATGGATTATTTTCCCTTGGGCACAGAATAAAACTTGATATATACATTACCTGGTATTTATTAGCCCCTGCACAGCTGAACTACCTGCTGCCTAGATTTCACTGCCAAATTTTGAGGCACTGTCCTTACAGACCTGAGTACCTGTGCAGTGTGCTCCGAAATCACAGGAAACAGAGGTGCCTCCGCTTCAGAGACCAGCAGCCTGACTGGGAGATGTCAAAGCTAGCCAACAGGAACCAAAAATGCCAACGGGAGAGCCTACTGGTGTATCTTCAAACCACCTCCCCCGTCCGGGGAGCACAAGCAGCAATATCCCCATAAAAGCTGCCTTTTATGTAATCAAAGTTAGATACATAAACTTTACAAATCTAAACTGTTGCTTAATGTTTTTAGGTATGTCTCATGTCTTTTTGTGTGCAAAAAAGCAGTTTCAACTGAGAACTGTCCCTTAGCCCAGATGAATGTCATCTGCAAGGCAGGACCATTTCCTGAGTCTGGGCTAACATATTCCCAGATGCAAGAGAGAAATCATCTTCAATCTTTCACATCCTTGCTGAGGCCTTTCAAACAGAGATGGGAAGGCTTCCCCTTTCCTCATGTTTTGGGGTGGTTTTTTCTCCCCCAGCTTTCACTCCCATTGCAATTCTTCAGTGTAGCATGATGATAGAAATAATCATGTGGATATGGCAGACACTTTAATGCCCACAATCAGAGCTCTCAGCTCTCAGAAAATTTTAACCATGAAAATCTGAGTACTAATTGACTTGAGACATGTAGTTGGACATACCTCAAGAACATGTCTAGGCTTCTAAATTCCTTTTTCTACCTAGTTTTGGGCCCACCAGGGCTTGGGTCTCAGTATGCCACTGAAACACATGAAAATGGAAAACAGAAGGAGCGAGGCAGCAGAATGCAGTTTGTCAGTGAACACTCTGCACGTGTTTACAGAGTGAAAGATGCTCTACAATGTCCAAGAACAAAAGACATCTTCTATCACACCATGTCCCAGAGCAGAATCTTTTCCATATTGAAAGTGTTCATAATTATGTATGCTTCAGTGGTTCCCCAAACAGAAGTGCTTTCACTTGCATCCTGACACAGTCCTGAAAGACTAGGAAGAAGAGGTCCAGGAATGCACAACTTTCAAAAGTACTGTAGCAAAACTGGGAGGCCATTCACAACTTAAACCTTTCTTAAAAAGCCTCAGGTGATCACTAATATATTAGATGCTTTTAGAGAATTCATAATGATTCAGTTACTAAATAAATAATGGATTTACTATAACTTGATCAAGCACAAACAACAGCTTTTAAAGAAAATTCACGTTCTGGAAAAAACAGCAATCTTCCTATTTGACTGATCTCTGATACTGGCTTTCATTTCCTTCATTTTGTCAATGAAGTTGCCATTTTGTAAGCATATTTTAGTGCTAATTGGAGTAGTTGAGAAATTAGCTTTATTTGTCTCAAGCTGCTAGTAAAGAACTTCAGTC
Organism: Dryoscopus gambensis; assembly: GCA_013389985.1. Lineage (NCBI taxonomy): Eukaryota > Metazoa > Chordata > Aves > Passeriformes > Malaconotidae > Dryoscopus > Dryoscopus gambensis. Next base: position 5,703 of record WEIT01040907.1, read on the forward strand.
CCATCTAGTTTTATAGAAGAACAGGAGCAGGAGCTACAGGAATTTATTGCAATAGAAACACATTGCTAGGGTGTTCATGGAGACTAAAAAGTCATGTTTCTACTATTTTCCCAAAAAGTTATTCCCTTATTAGAAATAAGCCACCTATTTCATATTTCTGGAACTGGCAGTTGTTTTTTTGGTGGGTTATTTTATTTGTTTTCTTCTTCTAGGCCATGTTTTGGGGAGATCTTTCCCCTCCTTTAACTACAACAAGGATGAAACAGGTAGTTTAAATTGCTGAATAGCAATTTCAACAGAACTGCTGTTCATGTAAATTACCTACCCCCTGTGGCATGTTTACTAACCAATCAAAATATTTTCTTCAGACAAAGCACTGCAATAAATTTAAATGAAAATAAGGACAACCACAACACAAGACACATAATAAGAGATTTGTGAACAGCATGGAAAGTATCTTATAAGTAAGAAAATTATGTTCATGCTTTACAGTGCAGAATTTTCAGAATAATATAGCATATTTATCATTTGCTGCAGTACAGTTGTTTCCAACAACTTAATGAAAAAACTTCAGTAATAACTTGCTATTGGAATTGCTGGGAATAAAAAAATTAATCTGAGCAAAGCATTTGAAAAGCCATGCATATTCCATGAGAGCAGATCTTTTATCACAGTCTTGCTATAAAGAACACTTACTGAAATGTACATTGCAACCCTGACAAAAAAGTCCATCTAATGATTTCTGGGATCCATTGCAAGTGTAGATGCAGTATAATACAGCTCTCATCAAAAATTATGGGGCAAGGCACAAACACCAAAGCTGAACAGAAAGGATTCTTAAATACCCTGTAAAATAACTTTACATCCCCTCAACAGACAGATGATAAAGACCCTAGTTGCTAGCAAGCTCAGGAAGTAGCTCTCTTGGTTTTCTTCTGTTTACTAAAGGCCACACCCAGAATGACACTGTAAACTACAACCTTGGAAAATGACATCTACCCCAGTCCAGGGTAGAGTCCCTCAGTCTGCTTTGGTCTGTGAACTGACAGTCCCAGCAACTTTCCTCTTTGGATTCATTAATATTTTACACGTATATATATATACACACACACATCCCTATATATATCTATATAGACATAGATATAAAAATATAAAAGAACCAGTACGGACATCCTGGATCAAGATACAATAAAATTTCATCCCTCTTCAAATTCAATTTTCCAATATGCTGGCATTTGGCAGCTCACCTGCTGCCACAGTGTGAGCCGGCCTCCGTTCAGGCTCTTCCCAATGCAGGATCCTCTAAAGGCATGCAGCTGAAGCTGATGATTGCCTACAGCAGCAAATTGCTGGGGGCAGGATACCAGTCCTGTGTCCTGCTACCTGCTTCTTATGCCTTGATGTGGCTACCTGAAAACAGAGGCTATTCTATAGGATTATTATATAGAATATTATATAGAATTATATTATATATAGAATTATTATATAGAATATTATATAGGATTCTTGCAAGTTCCAGCATATTTAGCCTCAAATGGAAATAAATTTAGACAAATTTATTTAGACAAAATAAAAGTAGGTATTTATTTGAAGGGCCTTCAAAGGTACACTCTGGCCAGTCAAAAGGCTACACCCAAGATGGACGCTGGGTCACACGTTCTTCACACTTTTATAAGTTTGGTCCATTTGCATACCAGGGTTAATTCTCCAATTATAACTTCAGTTAATGATGTAATTATACCAAGTTTGCCCCTCCTCTTCAGAGGCTTTTAGTTTACGTATTTTGGGGCCTGGGACAGCCAAAGTGTCCTTGAAGAGCAAACCTAGAGAGGGTTTGTTATGTCTAACCAGCATGAGAGAACAGTATTTAACAGGCCACATGAAACTTCCAAGTTACACACTACGCAGTACAGGACTTGAAAAATATGAAAGTTAAAACCTAAGGCATCACTTCCCCATTCCAGATCTCTGAGGAGTGAGATGGCTGACAGTGATGCTGAGGAAGAGTGTGAGGCACAGCAGGGACTCCCGCCTGGGGGAAAAAGAGCCAGACCCACCCTCTTGGGCATCCAGTCTGTCCCAGCTCCCTTGTTTGTCTCTGCCTCTCACCTTCAGAGAGGAGAAGTGTCGTTTTGCTTGGCAGGGTGGATCCAGTCAGACCTGGAGCCCTACAGCCTTTGCAGGTCCTATGGCAGAGCCCACCACATCGTAGATCCTACTGTGCCCCCTGGCCTCAGCACAGCAGGGTCCCTCGGGCTGTGCCTCCAGCTGCTTCTGACCAGTGACTGACTGCACAGCCAGTTTGAGACACATAGCATTCCCAGTGCCTCTGGAAAAAAAAGGCATTTCTATGTGAAATCTCCAGAAGAAGTTTACCATCTGATACTCCTTTTCATTACTACTTTTTCTTCCTCCAACAGCTCCCTTCCAAACTGAGGCTGCACATGCAGACAGCAAAACACATCAACAATACAGCAACATACTGAGCCACCCAACTCAGGCTCAGTTTAAATCATCACCCCTGTATCTGTGCTATGGAAACAAGTACACCGTGGAAGAGTGCACTGCCAACAAGTGCTTGACAGGCAAGAGGCAGAAGCCAGCTGGTCCACCAGTTCACAGCCACCTCGATTACTCATCCATCCTGAGTGCAAGTTCATCCACCCAGAGAAGGCCAAATGTTTGAGATAAATTAAAATAAAGAGGACATCATGGAACTACTGGGGACAATGCAGAGGCAAAGAGCAACACGGCACTGGGAGTATTGTGAAGGGAAAAAGGGAGAGACCATATACACAAGGACTTGTGCCATGATCTGTCATAGATCATCAGACAACCTGACCTGTACATTCTGAAAAAGGAAGATGGGAAAAACTTGGAAGCACGAAACTGAAGAGACTGCAATTTTAACTCTTTTTGCTTTGTTCAAACAAAAGAAGAAATAGAACAGCTAGGATATAAAAATTAGCAATTGCATAGAGAAATTAGAATCAGAGTGCCTTATCTTGCAACATAAGGAGTTGTGCAATGAAACTGAAGGCAGAGAAATGCAGGGGGAAAAAGTCATCAGTATTGTTTTACAGAGGAAAAAAAAAATCAAAATAAGAGCAAGGATATACCTAAAGTTTTGACAGCCGTAGCTTGCCCAGCTGTCAAGGATGCTCACATTTTGTTAAACCAACATAACATCTTGAAAGGTTATTAACATCTCATGTTTTATGGGTTTAAACCTGTCTTTAAATATCTGTAATCAGAGTGAAAACAGTTGGAAGAAGAAATTATATGCCTACTGTGCCATTTTTACAACTTCAGTTATCTGATGCTGTCAAGTACACTGTCAAGAGTCAGGACACCAGCCAAAGCAGCACTGGGAACTGGTATTCCCACAAACAAAGGGCTCATTCCTCATCACTGAGGTTTCCCATAGCCATCATTCTGCAAAGTCAGTGATTCTTAAATAAATCAGTGTTAACAGACCAAAAGAAAAACTGGAAAAAAATATTGTGCTGCTGGAACTGGATTCACACACAACAGAAAGTTGGAAACTACTGATGTGTATGCTGTATTTCATTAAGTATGCTGGATTTTGGTTAAAAGTTTAACCATGAAATTATGGTATACAAGACATAGAAAAGGACTTACTTTGGAAAAAGAAAACCCTTATGTTTTTAATTTACCCTCCTATTCCCACCCCCCACCCCCCCCACCGGGGAACATTTAAAAAAATTGCATATAACATCTTTGGCTTAAAGAACCATTACAACATTAGGACAGGTTTAACTATTCAGTTAAAATAAGAGCTGTATCATCCAAAGTGAAAAATCAAGCCCAGAGCTGAACTGAAGAATTCTCCCTTGGAATGGTAAGAAAAAACCCACAAAATTTACTGATTCCTGACAGGTCCTGAGGTTTTTATTTTATTTTTACTACTATTTTGTGTGCAAACTAATAGTTACCTCAAGCTTTTTTTATAACATTATAATCTGTTTGTATCTTATCTACAATTACAGATAGAACAAAACATTTCAGTACAGAAAATTAATGAAAAATAAAAGAAGCCCTGTCTTTTTGCATTATCAATAGTTTAAAAATTTTACTGAATCTTGGCTGAAACCTCCCTACCTCCACAGAGACAGAAGGTTAACTTGAGTTTGAATGTCTTGAATCCTGACTAGCTAGCACAGATGGCAGCATGGCTTAGAGCCCAGGGTCTAACAAGCTCAGCACTTGCCCATTTCATAGCAAGAATACAAATAAAAACACTGAGACTCCTCTGGTGCCCCTCCTGCAACTTGTAAGAAAGGCTAGTTTTAGAAAGGCTTCTGCATAAGAAAGTCTGGTTTTCCACATCTGGCTGGGATAACCTTAGAGCATCTCAGCCCTTTGGAAGCCAGTTACAGACACAAGGTTAGTCCACACTGTTCATCAACCAGTACAATAGCTACATTTAAAGAAAGAGATAAACTGAACATTAAGGTTCCAAGCATGAACTTAAAGTAGCTGAAATCTGTGCTTCCTGGTCTCCATCACTTTGGATGACAGGGTCGGGATGTGGAGCTGATCAGATACAGCTATTACTCTGCCATAATAAGAAACATTGGGAAGGCCACCAAAGAATCAACTTTCAGACACGTTGAGGCCTCAGGTGGCTGACAATGGGGATATGACTGAGATCAGCCATAGGAGCCCCACAGCTCTGAAAACTGTGGTAGGTGGCCAGGTGTCCCTGCAGCCAGGGAAATGGGCTGGCTGCTCTGTAAGTGGAGGTCATACGCAGCCTTTCGCATCTCGCGTGGGCAAGATGGGGGAAGTTGAAGCAGTGCTGCAAAAGCAGCAACACTTGTCCATTTCTAGAAAACCCACGTCTGCCTAGAGGCTTCAAGAACTTGGCATCTATATTTCCATTAACGTCCATTCTTTATCTGTGGAGCTCTGGGAAGTGCCTGTAGTGTTCAGCTTTATTGAAAAAATAGAAGTAAGGAGTATTCAGTCAGCATCTTTTCACTCTTTACTTTCATTTTACTGACACTGCTTGGGATTGTATATGTTTCTATTTCAAGTCTTCCAGTAGCTCTTGAAGAGTAAACCCAGAAAAACCTGACCATTTGCAGCACTACACTGATTTTAAGAGAAGAATAACAACATATCAACTGTAAATAGAAAAATAAAATCTAAGAAAATATACAAAATCTCAACTATTTGTATTGTTTCATATGCTTATTAAAATAAATCATATACCGTAGCTTCCAGTTTGCATTTACAAATGATTTCAACCTTCCATTCCTTTACCATGTTTTAATCTCCAGTTAAGTACATCTTATAGCCTTCAGTAAGCTTTTCCTTCCAGATGTCTGCTAGGCAGAGAAGTGTTATTGTCCCATGCTTCAGAAATATGGTGCCTGGAAACTCATTATTAAAACCATCCTTGTGAATGCTCAGGTTCTAATTCATGACTTCTCTGAAACGATTTAATCAAACCAAGATGTCCAATAGTCAAGAAAGTTCTTCCAATGGGCAAGAGCAACAGATCTTTCACAACTTGTTAGAAGATGTGCCAAGACAAGTTCCTTTCCTGTGTAATAGAAGCCACAGGAATCAGAGTTTCTGATCAAAGTCCAACACCTCAGCACTGCCAAAAGCTGACAAGCCTTTTTTCTCCTCTTTCCCGAACACAGCTCTGTAATCACACTGGATTTTAATAGGATAACTATCTCTTGGACTCAGACTGAACTCAGTTGTATTAAACTATGATTAAACCATATGACAGTTGCTACATATAGCATTACTTCATATATTTATTTTTAAAGCATGCTGAGATTCTTATGCAATCCACTGCTACAGTCCAGGTTGCTGGGGTTTTCTTAATACATAGAAATTTCTCTTCTGTAAGGGACACAGCATTAAGCACAGAACAAAATATTCAAGGAGCAAGCAACAATTCTGCTGTATTTGCCAGTCCTGAATATAGATACTGAATTTAATTAAGTTATTATGTTTTGACCAGCATAACCATGAAGAGATTTTAACTGCTGGAAAAAAATTCTCCTTTCCATTCTTTCATACTATGGGGCACTGCTCGGATCTTTTTCATAGCCACAGCTCTTAGGAAAGTCATGGCTACAAAATTCCTTCACCAAGATTCAGGGACTGAAATAACAAACTGACTATGCAAAAAACTAGAGCAGGTCTGGCAAAGTTTACCTGCTCATATTTTGCATTGCAGCCTCCAGACAGGGTGTTTTCAGCTCACTAGTGAGGCACACTCTCATCACTGGGAATGTAACCTGAGGCCATGTGAAGTCCTCTTTAAAATCTGAAAGCATCATAGAACTGTTCCTGAGTAAAAAAGAACCAGCATGAACAGGGTCTCTTGCAGCAAAAAGAAAGGAGACTTAAATGTAATACTCTATACAGCCATTTCACACAAGCCAGAGCAGGGGGTGAGGAGGAGGAACATCGAGATCTGTGCGCATGGCTTTCCACACTGTGCTGATGCAGTGCTTCCTGCAGAGGTGGGGGGACAACCACACACACAGACTATGCAAATCACACCTTAACTGAGGCACTCGTGGACAAGTGCCACTCCAGCCAGCCAACATCCTGCATCAGTAACACATTTTAGTAAATAATTTCACACCACTGAAATCCTTCAAAAATGTAAGGCTGGTTCTCATAGAAACTGTTGAAACTCCTTACCAGTTTTGGATGTATAGTTAACCTTTAGATGTTATTCAGTTAGGTGTACCAGAGGAAGTAGAGATTCAATAGTAACACATAACAGTCTGGACTTCTGAACTTCTTACCTCTTGTATTACTGATTTAGTGTACAGCCATAGCAATACCCCAGAGCTGATTGGTGTATCACTTCCCAGGAGAAAAAGTTAAACATCAAACAAAAGGATCTAATTGTCCTCCAGAGGAAGGGTGGTAGCCATAACATGTAGCCTTAACATGAAAAGTCAGGAGAACCTCAGGACACAGAAAGCTGCTCTTTCCTCAGTTCCAGTTCTTCTGTTTGAGCTAAATCACTGTTAAATATGTGTGCCAATGACCTAATTCTGTTTTCTAAAGATGTATTACTCACGCAAGACAGACCATAACAACCTCTTCACAACTATTCCCAGTCAATTGCAGAGTTACATATTTAAAATATGTACAATGCAGAGTGAAACATATAAGTGAGAAAATACGCAGAACCCAATTTAGCAGAGGGATTATAACAAGTTAATACAGTCTCAGTTACATCTCAATTCAGTAAAAACAAATCTATCAGATTTCATACTACACATTTATGGAAATTTTAGCACCTACAGAGAAATGAGTTAGCTTCCTGAGGCACTGATATTTCCAAATTTAAGATGCTATGGAGGCATAAAAATATCATCAATAAATGGTAACATAAACCTCTCATTTAGCGTAATTTTCCTTTTAAACCTACCAGATGGGGAAAGAGCCTATTTTCTCTCACTGTTCTCTCCACTGAATAGTTACTTAGATACCCACAAAATTCTTCAACTAAATAGGATCTAACTACTTATAATAGTGGAATAATCACAGATCTGACTACTTATAATAGTGGAATAATCACAGTTAATATTAATATACAGGAAACAATTTTCACTGTATGCTTAGACTTGTATTAAGAACAGTTCTTGTGAGTCTAATATTTTGTGATTATTAAGCTGCAAAATGCTGACATTGAGGCCTTACAACTTTTTATATTGGCTTAACTCTCAGCAAGGTCTCAATCACAGAGGTGTAACAGGTTTGGGTATAACATACCATTATTTTGAATTTTAAGTTAGTAGCAGACCTGCTAAAACCACCATTGCAGCCTAACCTAAAGATAGCCAGACTTGTTATGCCTGCCTATGCCTACGCATGAATTGCTTCTTATGAGCAGGAACAATGGCAACATGCAACAGATTCCTCTGTATCTGGTGATATTTAGGTCTGTTTGAAGCAGTTCCAGTCAGCCCAAGGCTACCAGTGTGGTGCTGACCACACACAACCTCCGAGCAGTTGCTGTATGAGAAAACGCTGTAGGCTTGTGCACAAGTGGAACCAGCTTTTTCCTATCCATTACTGGCCTGATACTCTTCCCAGCCAAGCTCATCATTTTTGCTGACTGATTTCAGTAAGAGAAGAATTTTAGCTCCCAAATACTCTCATTATTTTAAAAATCCTTCTTGTGAAGAATAAACACACAACCATCTAAAACCAGAAAAAAGGATCTTTCTCTCTAAACACAGGAACCTTATACTAACAGAAACAATTGGGGGAAAAAAGACTCTGTAAATTATCATTTTGCAATGCAAAACCTAATGCGTATTGCAACCTGAATGGATTTTACTCTACACATTCTATCTAAAATGTAGCTGTTCACATTCTCCTACAATCCAACCAGACAGGAGACTGTTTGCTGTCCTGCCAACAGTTACTTTGTAGCTTGGGTAGATTGCTTCCCTTTATTTTGAGCACTAATTTAGCTGAAAAAGCCAGCAGAACAAACTCTTCTCCTGGGAAAGTGGTCTTTACTCACCCCACCACCATACACACACTCACTTCAAATGTTACTGCTTGGCCAGGGAGCAGGAAACAAGTTAGTTCCATTTGCACTGCTTAAATGGAAGCAGATTATCCCATAGTATTGCCAAATGGGGGAAGCTGAAGTCACAAGAAGCGGTCGTGTGCTTGATAATGTTTGTACACATGATGATCACACTTTCTAGTAAGCTAATTAGGGTATTTTGGCACATAACACCCATAAATGTATTAGAAGACATCTATGCTTAGATATTTATAAGAGAAATTACCTGCTATGCAAAAAACTATTCAGCTAGAAAAAATAGAGGAGATGAGGGGCAGTTTTCCAAGTTACTGCCTTTAATAAACAAGAAGGCTAAAAAGAAGAGCTAAAATTTAGGTACTCCTTGCAACATAGTTGCCTTGCAGCCAGACAAGAATAGTTTACAAGCCTAGTGGACGATGTAATCCTGTAATCCCTGTGCTGCAACACAAAAACCAATGTTCCAACAAAAGTATGTGGCTAACTCAGTATGGACGACTGCTTGTCATTCCACAAGACCAGACAATATTAGTGTCAGTGCTGGCTCTTCCTAACTACTACTTTGTTGTAGTTTACTATAATAATGTTTGAAAAAGAAATGAGAAAATAAAGGCTTTTTAAAATTCTCACATCAGGTGTTAAAAACCCAGAAACACTCATTCATCATGTCTCAGAATTAAAGCTACCATTTCTTTATGAGGCTTCAAACAGGAAAACACATTGATACAGTAATGATCAAGAAAATGGATAAAGACTGCCTGTTTTATGCAAACAATACGTAAAACATGTATTGCAGAATTAGAAGTGATTTAAATGGATTTTCTGCATTTTTCTCCAATTGCATGACATGAACAGCAAAAGAAAGAAAGATTTTTTTTTTACTCTAGTTTAAGAGATCAACATACCCTAAAAGTATTTCCACATATTTAGGCAAAATTCTGCAAATGCCAAACCCTAGTATTTTGTGTTTATCTCCTGCTGGAAGAGATACAAATTATGGTAAGCAGGAAATGTTTACTGCATCTCACATTGCATGCTTCTGAGATTGGATGTGTCTGTAGAAATAACTGTTCATGGTTACAATTTTCTTGAAACCTTACTAAAGCGGCAGCAACATCGCACTCCATCTTTCCTCACACATGCCTCTTAAAAACTTCCAGAGATAGAGACAGAAGCTCATTAACAAACTGAAGACAAGTAAGATGAAGCATCCTTAAATTATTATTTT
>WEIT01040911.1:6532-60929 GCA_013389985.1 Dryoscopus gambensis
TGCCTCGCAGCAGCCTCAGCGTTCTCTTGCCACGTTTTCCTTCCTCCACGGTTGGGTTTTTTCCCCTCGTGTAACACAATCCCAGGCTCTGGCCCTCGGTTCTCCCTGCTGGCAGCTCCTCATCCTCCTCCCTCTCCCTGTGCCATCGCCCTGCGGGCGCTGCGTGCCCGAGGTCGGACCCACGCCTGGGAGGGAGGGAGGGAGGGAGCAGGGGGTGATTTTGGGGGCCGTGCCCCCGGCGCTGGAGGTGCAGCAGCTGCTCTGGGAGAGGGACCAGCGCCATCGGAGCGTGGCAAGGACGAATTATTCTAATGAGCTTCCTCCTGTAAACGAGCCACGAGCAGAGAAAGGTGCCCAGGGGAAAAACCCACGAGGGAAAAATCCACAGGGGAAAAAACCCACTGCGAAAAAAATATCCACAGGGGAAAAAAACCACGGGGGAAAGAGCCCACAGTGCTGTCACCGTGTTTCCAGCATCCCTCAAACCTGGCCAGGGCCCTTCCCACGCCTGCATGACCCCAAATTAGGGGCAGTTTGCGCAAGACGCGGTGCGAAGTGACTTTTCCCAGGTGTGACCGGAGTTATCAGTGAATTATCACACCCAGGGCTCCTCCTGGGCCTGCCCCCGGCTGGGCTTTGCCATCCGGGAGGGCGCGGAGAGCGGGGATGCTCCCGGCGCGGCGGTCCCGGCTGCCGGCGGTGCCGATAAGGAGGCGGCGGCGGCAGGAGCCCGGCTGGCTCTGGCACAGCAAACGCAGCCAGTAAATTTCCACTGGGGCAGCTCCGAGTTAATGAGCTCAATGCGTGACCCCGGGCAGCGCCGGAGCTGCCAGCGGTTGGGAGGAATTCCCCAGGAAAGCTGGGAGGGGATGGGGACCCTTCCTGTGTGAGCCGGCCTTGGCTCCGCTCAGTGCCCCGGGGGAAGCTCACGGAGGGTGAAGGGGGCCTGGGGCGCAGAGCTCGGCTCAGAAGCCACGTCTGAAACTAAAACTGGAGGATTTGGGGATTTGCAGGAGCCTGGGCTCAGCTCTTGCTCCACAGCCGAGTCCCACCGAGGTCTCCTCGCGCAGGTGCTGGCGCTGCCGTGTCAGCTGCAAGGACAAGGACACCTCTAAAAAGATAAACCAAGACTCTGTAAAACGTTATTTGATCCCTGGATTATTGTCACCTTCTCCGTAGTTTGCTGTTTTGGAGGGACAATCCCGAGTCCAGCCTTTGAACGCTGGCTGGGTTTGGGGACAGAGGATGCAGCGCCAGCACCTGCAGCCTCCAGCCCTGGGAGTTTGTGCCGGTCCCCCTCTGCCCCAGGAGGGAGGCAGCAGGAAAGCAGCAGCGATTCCAAGGCTATGACGCTCCTGAGTAGTTTTATCCTTGATTTTACGCTGCTGCTCCATCCAGCCCCAGCGATGCTGCCGAAGGCAGGGCCAGAGCACTCCCTGGTGACACAGCCCAGGTGCATCCCGAGATTTCGGGGGGTGATTCAGCCGGGTGGGAGGAGGCGGGGGCTCGGGCAGGGTCCGTGCCAGCCTCACCCGCACCTCCGGCTCCGGCAGCATCCCCGGGATGAGACTCAGCCCAGGTGCATCCCGAGATTTCGGGGGGTGACTCAGCCGGGTGGGAGGAGGCGGGGGCTCGGGCAGGGTCCGTGCCAGCCTCACCCCCACCTCCCGCTCCGGCGGCATCCCCGGGATGAGACTCGCTGCCCCTGCGAGTGGATCCCGAGCATCCCTGAGCCTCCTGCTGCTCCAGGGCCACGCACCCTCCAGGCTGACCCCAGCAGCATCCAGCGCCTCTTCCCAAGCAGCTTTTCCTCCGAAAACCCGGACGGTGCTGCAGCGGGAAGCGCCCCCAGCTCGTGCTGGGCTGGGGGCCGAGCCCGGCGCAGCGTTCCAAGGAGCTGGCCCGCTCCAAGCACCTCTTCCCTCTCCTCTTTCTTACCTACTCCCTGCTCTGACACTCGGGCTCACTCAAGTGACCCGGTTCCTTCCCGTTTCCTGCTTCCAAGCTCCACGCCAGCCATTTATCACCTTTCCCTTTTGAGTCTCCTTGCAGGGAGAAGCACTGAAAAGAAATCCACAACCTTATTGTCTGCTTGTTTTCCAATACAGTGAATTTATTATATGTTGCAAAATCAGCATTCAGCTTTTTTAGTGTACAAAAAAAGGACACTAGCTCTTAAGAAAAAAGATTAGGAAAGCTGAAGACTATGCTGCCTTGAAATTGTAACATTTTGGCAAAGTGAAAAGCTCTTTTGTAAACTCCAACTCCATGGCTCAATATAGTTTTTATCCACAGTACAATATTACAAAGTAAAACACAGTATCAATAAGTTAAGATCATACTTAATCACCTAGAACTGGTTTCTATTAACCCAAAAAGCACAAAATTTTGCCTAAGCTTCGTCGGCTCTAAAAAGAAAAAAAAAAAAAAAGAAAAAAAAAAAAGGCAGATTCGACTACAATTCTTTAACACAGTCCAAAAGAAAAGTGAAGCAGGAAGTTGGTGGATGCTAATTGGGTCTCACAGTTTGGATAATTCATTAAATATTTTCAGGGAGTTTTTTTTATATTCAAATTTTTTTTTAGAAGTTCCAGAATATACATGTAAATGTACACAATACATCTTTGTATACAACTCTGTTTGCAAAAATATCTTATAGCAGATGTATAAAGATTGAGATCCATCTCTACCCCCCCCCCTCCCCAAGCAACAACAACAAAAAAAACCCCCCCTCCTTTCAAAATATTAAGGATCAGGAGAAGTGTTTCCATGGAAGAATTTACTCATCCTGGGTTTGTAGCTGCTGCCTCTTCTGCCATCCCGAGTTCCGCCTCCTCCGCAGTCGGAACGAAGCCCCCACCAAGCCCCAGCACTGGGGAAATTCAGTTTTTCCATCCCGAAATCCCGGAGTCGGGCAGGGCTGTGCAGCGACAATCCCGCGGCGGGGCCGAGGGTTTGGACATCCCAGGCCCTCCTCATCCCCTCCTCATCCCCTCCCAGATCCCCGCGGCCCCGCACGCGCCCGCCCCGCCGCCGCAATTCCCGGCTGGGACTCCCGGCGAGGCCCCGCGGAGCAGGAGGACCAGAAGCTCCTTTGCCTCCAGAGCTCCCAGCACCTTCCAGCAGCACCAGGGGCAGGAGGTGCCCCACGAACGCTCCCTGGGTCGGGTTCGGTTGGACGCGGGGAGGAAGGGACGGGAGCAAAGCGTTCCCGACCGCCGAGGCTCCCGGCAGGAACGCCCTGGGGGGTTCTGGGGTGCTCCCCTTGTGCTCCCTCAGGCAGAGCATCTCTTCCCACCCTCCTTCTCCACGGGTTTGGGGCTGAGGACCAGTGGGAGACTGGTGGCATCCCGGTGGCATTCCAAGGGCCACCGTGCCCCCCTGGCTGCCACCTTTCCCTGGGAGAAGGGGAGGGCAAAGCCCTGCTGAGCGCTGGGTGCACAGGGAGGGACCCCAGAATAAAGTGACAAAGCAAAAGCAGTGGCCCTGGCTGCGTGACAACAATGAAATTATAATAATAATAATAATAATAGTTAATAATTTTCTCTCCTATTTTTAATACAGCAGATGGACCCACGTTTTGTTTGGGGCAGGAAAAAAACTCAAATAACTCCTTGCTGTAGGAAATGTTTCCCTCCTTAACTCTGCCATTCCTCTCCTTCAAAGGGTGAAAGGCTCTTCAGTGCAACCTCCAAGGGAAGGAGACTCCACAGGGAAGGAATCCTTTACTTTGAGATAAACGGAAGCGGGAAGAAGTCAAATCCCACAGGCTGGCAGGATTAGAAAGGGGAGAGGGGAGAGAAAAGAAAGGACCAGCAGAGTTAAAGGACACCTTTGTGCTTTTCGGAGTGTTTCTCACACCCTGGCCATACTCTAAAACGTTCCCTTCAATCCAAAGTAAAGAATTAAAAAAAAAAAAAGAAGCCAGGAAGCAGGACTGCAGGGAGAAGCTGGCTGAGATAAAGCACACCAGTGGAAGGGATCCGCGTGGGAAAACAGCACCTTACTGCTCCCACAAGGATTTGCTGCTGCCTTGGAAAGACACACACACGCACAAAAAAAATACCCCAGGAGAAAGCAGAGCACCCCCCACCCCCTCCTGTCACGGATCAGGGAATAAAGTCACTCCTCTGGGTGACTTTTGGGGAAGTTTTAGCAATACTGCAAGGAAAGGCTCCCAAGCACTTGGCCTACAAGGAAAAGGGAGGCACAGTTTTAGAAAAAAAATGCTTTTTTCTTTCCTCTTTTTTTTTTTTTCGATACAAAAATAGACCACAGTCTCATTAGCAATTAATAAAATTGGCTGCCTCGGTAGAAAATTAGAAAAGTCAAAGCCAGACAGGTCTCTGTCTTCCCCAGCACTGGTAGCTGGAGGTGAACTGGGCAGACTGGGCAGAAGATTTGCACCCACACGCACAAAGCAGATTGGAAAAAAAAAAAAATTAAAAAAAAGGGGTTTTTGGGGGGGTGGGGTTTTTTTTTGGGATCCACCTCTGCCCCGGCCAAGGTGCTGAGCCCCGGGGGACCCCCTGTGCTGCCACAACCCCCCCGGCGAGGATGACAAAGCAGGGACAGACAAGGAGAGCTCAGGGAACGTGGTGTATTTCCGCGGAGCCGGGAGCGCGCAGCTCTCATTCCCAACGGTCCTAGCAGCAATTCCAGTTCCTCACCACTCGCAGGACAATCTGCAACCCACGTGGAGCTGGGCCAGGGGGAATTACAGCTTCATGCCAAAACTTTCAATCCATGAAAACTACAGATTTCTTAACCTTTGGGAGCTTCGGCCACTTCAGGCAAGTTTTCCCTTAAGTGTCAAACGCTGGCTTCAAATAAGCAGAATTTTTTTTGTTTGGTTGTTTTTTTTGTTGTTGTTTGCGATTTTTTTTGCTATCCATTTGTTACATTCCAACATTCAGAGAGGCTTAAAAACTCGGGAGGAGCGTGCTGGACGTGGACACGACAGATCTGGCATCTTAAAGTCATCCCCAAGTTCTTCAACCGCGAGGAATTAATGCTCGTCTCTGAAAGGGATTTTGGGTGTATAAAAGGGAACGTAACGTCCAGGGTGACTGGATTTTGGTTTGCCCTACCCAGTCCAGGGGTGAGTGGCAGCTAAAACTGCTGCTGGTCATACTCTGCTATCAGTTTTTTGATGTGGGCCAGTTTGTTGTGGAGGTATTCGCAGCGGTTCTTCTCTTGGCTGTAGTTGGGGTTTGTCTGCAAAACAAAAAGAAAATGGAAATGCAGAGGTGGGAAAGGTTCTGGACAAATCAAAGCTGGGCTCGACAGCACCGAGCAGATCATGGAATCGATCATGGGACGGTTTGGGCTGGAGGGAGTGAGAAGATTCCCTGCCCACGCTCACAGGGAAGAATTCCCTCCTAACATCCCACCTAAACCTCTCCTCTTGCAGCTTAAAACCATGGACACAAACAAGGAAAAAAAGCTTTTTTAGATCCTTCTTTAAAATAGTCCTGTTCTGACCAAATCCAGCCACGAATAAAATCCCTTTTCAGATTACCCAGCTCCGGGAGCCCTGTCACAGGGAAGGAGCACACCCGAGTTAGGCTCAATCCCCACCTGCCCTCTGCCCCACCTCACAGCCCCTGCAACAAAGATGAACTTCCAACATGCAGGGAATCTCTCCAAAAAAAGCTCCTAAATCCCTCAGCATGACAGGGCTCAGGACCATACTCAAAACCCCCAATTCCCACTGGTGTGTGGATGCTTTGCATAAAAACACTGAAATTTACAGTATTTCATGTGCCCCAAACCCCAAAAATCCGGGGACAGAGCTCCCAGCTCGGATCCCGTGTCCCAGCAGCCCCCAGAGGATCCTGGTATCCCTCAGCCCGTGCATCTGAAACACGAACTGTTCCTTCCCTGGAGAGATAAAGGCCCTGGCTGAACACACCCATTGTGCCACGGCCACGGCTCAGCGATCCCCGGGATCCGCGGGGCCCTCCCAGCTCCCCCCAAACCCTTTCTGATCTGCTTTTAGGGACGGGCTGGAGCTGAACAAAGATCTGCTGGAATTGCCTCAGAGCCTGGGTTTGCCCTTGGCAAGGGCCCATCTCTTTCAGTCACACCAGGGGCACCACCCAAAAGCCTTCTGTGGCCAAGGACATTCCCTCACCTTTTTAATTTTCCGATATTCCTGCAAAATTTGATCGTGGATGGTCTGAAAAAAAAAGAGAAAGAAAAAACAGGGCGTGATTTTCAGTTCCGCAGCAGGTATTTACTGATGGCTCAGTGGACACAACTCCTCCAAATTCCAACCAAAATCTGCTCCCTCCGTGGCTTCCCTGGGGAGATCCAATGGCCACGACCAGCTCTGATTCCATGGATATCCTGGAGATGACCCGGAAGGATGAGGCCCCACTCCCCAGCCATGACAACTACCTGTGACAAGCACCTGGATATTCCAGGAGAATTCACACTCCCAAAGCTCCAACTGACTTTTTTTGCCCCGCCAAGACCTAAAAACAATCCAGTGAGGAATTTTGCAAGGAGAAGGGCAGGAGGTTTGAGGGAGGAAGCTGCACTTAGCACAATAGGTGCTCTGTAAAAATCTGTTTATTATCCTCAACGAGACTCACTTTTTCAAGCTAATGAATAGCTAAAACTCTTTAAAAATCACTCTGACAAGTCCAATAATGCTGCATTATTCAGATCAAAGACTGCAGAGGAGCAGATGACCCCGTGCTAACTCCCCTTCCAGCCCCGATACGCTCCCATATGTGCAAATATGAGTTTTTCTGGCCGGGATACACTAATAGCTTCCAGCAGCTTTTTGGCTAAGGACACCAATTGTCTCACTGAGGCCTTTCCTTGTCAACAAGTCCCATGATGTGGCTCCAGCCTGCAAAAGGAGCAGGGTGAGGAGCGTTCCCCCGAAGCTGTCAGCTGCGTGCACGTTCCCCAGCAGCTCTGAGGCTGGAATTCAGACACCGGCCCGGCCCAGAGGGAGCGCAGCAGAGCGCTGCAGCTTTGCCACGCGCACAACCAGCTTTTTTTTCGGGCGTTTTCAGCTCTTGTCTCTACCTTATACTCCTCGGAGCCCTGCAGAAGCTGCTTCAGCTTGGCGTCCAGCTGGGTGAACCGTCGGGTTATCCGCTCTATGCGGGCGTGCAAGTCCCTGTACTCGCTGTACTCCGCGTTGAAGTCGTTTTTGTAGCTCTGACGCTGCTCCGAGGAGGAAATGGCTGCGTATTTTCTGCGAGGGGGGGGAAAAAGGGTTTGGTGAATGGGTTTTTGGAGGGGGGTTGGTTTTTGGAGGGGGGTTGGTTTTGGGGTGCGGCGGCGCTGAGCGCCGGGGGATGAGCCCGCCAGGTGAATGGAAACAAAGTAATGGGTAATTCAGGGTCATAGGAGTGTTTAAGTGGGATATTGGGAAGGAATTCTTCACTGTGAAGGATCTGGCATGGAATTCCCAGGGAAGCTGTGGCTGCCTCATCTCTGGAAGTGCTTGGAGCAACCTGGGGTAGTGGAAGGTGGCCCTGCCCGTGGCAGGGGTGGGATTGGATGGGCTTTAGCTCATTCCAGCCCAAACCACTGTGGGATTCTGTGATTAGAGCTGGAAAAGCCCTCCAAATCAGCTCAAATCCCAGCCCTGCCAAGGCCACCACTAACCCACATCTCCAAGCGCCACACCCACACGGCTCAAATCCCTCCGGGGACGGTGGTTCCCTGTCCCAGTGAAGAAATTCTCCCCAATGTCCCATCCAACCCTCCCCTGGTGCAGCTTGAGGCCGTTTCCTCTCACCCTGACTCGCATTAAAGTAGCAAATCACGGAGGCAACCACCAGGGATTGCTGCCTTGACCTCCTGTAAAACAAACAGTGTTTGCTCCCAAAACTTCCTATCTCTGCCAGATAGGGTGGAAGAGGCAGGTACAGCCAAGCCTGGGAGCAGCTGGGGGTGGAGGAGGACACTCAGATAGCGCTGCTCCAGCTCCTCTGGCTCCTGCTGGCCCGCAGAACATGGAGTTCTGCATCTGTGCCAGGCATTGGAACAGCAGGAATACGATGCTTCCAGAGCTAAGAGTCTTTAAAGGAACACAAAAAGCATTGAGCCATCGTTGCAAAACGCTCGCAGGGTGATTATGTGGCAAGAGCACGACAAGAAACCACGGTGAGGAGCTTTATTCCATTTTTTTTTCCCCAACAACAACTCTATTTCCAGCACCTTCTGGAGACACTCGGCGTGCCCTGAGCTCAGGTTGAACCGATGTGCTTTTGGGGGCCTTTTGGGAGTTATTCTGCTCAACAAAAAGCCATTAAAGCTGACATTTGCAGCTGTCTCTGAAGGTAAAACTCATCTTTTGGTGGGTGATGGCTCTGATTTGCCTCCCTGCTCTGGCTGCAGCAGGGCCAGCTCGGTGCATGAACATGGAAAAGCTGATTTAGGCCTCGAATTCAGGGGGAACTGTCAGTGCTTGAACTTTTTAAGTGCTCTAAACTTCTAGAACTGACTCCTTGCCAGGGGCTGGGATAGAGAACCATCCACACAGGATAAAGAAGCATCAAACAGCAGTGACAGCTCTTAGAATTTGAGGAGCTGGACACAAACCAGTCAGATCACACCAGAAGGTGAGAGCACAGAGCCCCCAGAGCTCAGAAACCTCTCCCAGTTCCTCTGCAGAGGGCCCAAGCAGCTGCAAGATCCCTTTCTGGGACAGATCACCATGTGGGTGACAGAAAAAACACCCCCAAGCCACCGAAATTCTTCGGAATGGCCCCAAAAATGTCACCTTGAAGGGGCTGTTTGTATGGCTGATCCAGCCCAGCAAAGCAGAAACCACACCAGAACCCTTTATCTGCTCCAGAGCTTCCTCCTCCTCCTCCTCCATCCCTTCCCTCCCAGCGATCCCAGCAGAGCCAAACCAGCTCTGATGGAAACAGCCCCCAGGCTGGGACGTGCACAGGGAATTTTTCTCCACCCCCCCAAGCTACAACTTTCTCCCCACCCCAAAGCTTTGTTTAGAACAGGTTTGGGTTTATGCAGATTTTGGGCTTCCTTCACAGGGATTTTTGGGCTTCGGCTGTTTAATTAACCTCGAGGGGATCTGATTAAAGAGTCAAGAGGTGAAACGACTCACATCCTAACCGAGGGGTTAGAGCCTCCCAGTAAAGAATATTTCGCTGCTTTATGTAGATGATCTTGGCTCTGAAGAGGGGAAGAATTAGCAAACCACCCCAAATCCTTCCTTGCCCTGTCTTCCACAACATGAAAGCAGATTATTCCCTCTCCAAGTTCCCAGCTGTAACGTGGAGATGTTTAATCCTTTCAAACCCCCCCCAAGGTATGAAACGTTTCTTGAAGTACTTCAACAATTTACAGGAGATAACCTTGAACTCCTTAAGGAGGTGAAAAACAGCTTTGATACCAAGTTTAGTCTCAACAACTAATCTGCAGAGCTGGGTTTGCCCTTTTTCTTACACCCACCTAACAAAGTTCTATCAAATAACACAAAAAGTCCAACAGAAATCCCCAGCACGTTGTGATTTTTAGCTTGAAACACGACCCCGAAGTGATGAAGCAACCGATAAACATACTTACAATAAATAATCTGGCATTTCTGAAGTTGCTGTTGGGACACTAGAATTATTGCATGTTCCATTTAAACCTGGAAAAATAAAGATTTGTTTATAGACGTCCTTAAACTTCAAAGCTCTTTGCAATTCAGCTTCAAACTCGTAAAACTCGCCTGCAATATACAGTTTATGGATTTCTAAAGGATCTCTGTTTTGCTTGGAACTGACAGAGGCAGAGGAGCCACAACAAGGTGGCTGAAAGTTCAAGGCTCCTCCAGTGTTTGTCTGTCAGCAAAACAACACCAACGTCAGCCAGCGCACCGAGCAGAGAAAAAACCTGAATTTAATTGGTGGACAAACAGTGCCTGGAGTGGGGCAACACCACTGGGAATGAGGAAAACACAGCTCTGAGCCCAGAGAGCTGAGCTGGGCAAGGGGAACCCTCTCCTCTCCTGCTTCTACACCTGAGAGATTCCTCTGTGGATACTCCGGGGGGAGATCCCTGAATTAATATCCCGGAGTCCTGCAGGGCACTGCAGAGAGGTTTCCAGGGAATGCAGGTCTCACCTCACCCAGCTCCACGCACAAACCCAGGTGGGAGCAGCATCAGTGAAGGCTCAGCTAAGAATGTTCAGGGATTGAAGGAAGAACAAACCTAAGGCAGGCTCATCCTCCACATCCCCCAAACGCTGCAGGATAAATGTGGAGGAAGAAAGCAGTTGGATCCACATTTGGAAAGGGATCTGTTCCACAAAGTGCACGTTACAACATTCCAAGTCCTCACCAGAGTCAGCTGCACAACCTGAGTCAGCAGTACCCTGACTGTATCCTTAAAAAGACGGATTTTGCTCTGAATTTCCAGGGAAAGGCTCTCCTGAGCAGGATGAGAGGATGGCACAAACCCAGTGTTTCTAAAACCATCCCAATCCCAAACTCCTGCTGCAGCTCCTCCTGCTTTTCCTCCTTTCCTGACCAGGGTGTGGAAGATGCAGAACAGGGTTTAGGAAAGGGACACGGGGAGGTTTATTTTGCCTGTGAGTGCCACCTACTGACTGAAAGGACCCCAAAGGTCCCTCCAGAGCCTCTGGAACAACATTCCCGGGAGAAACTCCCACTTCTGGCAGAAGGTGTCCCTGCCCACGGCAGGGGGCGGAACAGGATGAGCTTTAGGGTCTCTTCCAACCCAAACTTTTTGTGATTCTCTGCTTCCCTACAGCCCCAGGGGGAGCTGGGGAAGGAGCAGGGTGAGGCTGGTGCTCCCCACAGCAAGGCACAGAAGGAAAATGTCCCAGTTCTGGCTGTCCAGGATCCGAGCAGGACTGACCACATCCTGTTTGTGATTGCTCCCAGGCCAGCTCGGCTTTGCTACCTCACTACAGCAGCAGCGACAAAACCCAACTCCTGATAATTCACAAAAATCCAGGAATTAAACTGTAAAGTGAAGCAGAAAAGGTGGTGGAGGCTCAGCAATTTCCCAAGAATTTGGGGTATTTGGGTATTTGTAAGACAAAAATACGCATTAAAGAGAGAACGCGTGTGTGTGTCTCTCCAGAACCACTCCAGAGGCTCATGAGGAAGAGAAACAACGTGGAAGAAACACAACATTCACAGTAAAAAACCTGGGATTGACACAGAAGTAGAAGAATTCTCGGTTCTGCAGTGCCACGCCACCATCGGGCCCCACGGGCTGTCCTGAGGAATCGCTGCTGAGCTACCAGAGTGCATTTTGTCACTGCTGCCAAGCCTCTGGGGAAGGGGAGGGCTGGGACCAGCTCCATCCCAGCGCCCCCAGCAGCTCTCCCTCTCCAGGAATCCAGCAAACGAGTCTCCATTTCAAGGCACTGTCCTTTTGGAGCCAAAACTGGAGGGTTTTCATGCCCCGAGCAGGAAGGGGAATGCAGGAAGTAGTAACAGGGTGAAGGAAAAAGCAAAAAGGGATTGAACAGATATTCCCAGAGGCTGTGGGGAAAGTGCCAGCGCCCCGGGGAGCTGCAACAAACAGCAGAAAACGTGGAAGCAGCAGGAAAAGGAATGGATGGGACCAGCCAGGAAATATTCTCTGCTCTGACTTCTAAGAGTGCACAGACCTGACTTTGAAAGAGTGGAAAATGTTTTCATCCCACCTCAGTGGAGATTCACTGTTGTGTCAGTCCTTGAATAAATAAATTCCCGCCCCCAGTGGGATGCAAGGAAGCTTTTCCAGCCTGGAAGAGCTGGTTCTCTGCTGCTTTAACAGCATTTATCACCAGGTTTATCTATCATTTCTTTTGTAGCCAATATTAAAAGCTTTTGTGAGTAACTTTTCATTAGAAATCCAAACAACAGTCATCACAACAGCCAACACAAGCGCTGCACTGCTCTTCCCACTGCTCCCAGCCTTTCATCCCCACAGATTATCCCAGCTTTTAATTTAACCAGGAGAAACATGACACGCTCTGAGGCAGCTCCAAACAGCACGGAAGGTTAAACAGGAAAAACCTGATATCCTCTGTGGAGAGGAAGCACCTCTGGTGATTTGTAGGGAGGGCAGCGCTGGCATTTGGGTGCCCACAGCGCCTGGGATGGCCCAGGACGTGCTCATTCCTCCAGGGAACCCTGGGATCACGCCCAGCCAACACCAAAGCACCTCTCACCTGGCCCCCACTCACCTGGGACCTGTTCCTGGGGAACACTAACTAAGTCAGCACTTTTTATTACTTCACAGTTCTGCTTCTCCTCCTTGCACTTCTCCTCGCCCTTCTTCTCCTTCCTCTCCTTCTCCTTGTCTTTGTGCTTTTTGGATTTTTTCTTGGATTTGACGTAGGAGCCGCAGTTGTGTTTGCTGCTCTGGGCACAGTCTGTGGGCAGGGGGTGACTCAGTCTCTCGGGAGGCTCCGTGCTCTCACAGTCTCTGCCGTTATGAGTCAGGTCGTTGCTGACATCCGAGAGGGGATCGTGAGGCCTGGGCAGCTCCAGCGCCGGCAGGGAGGAGGAGCTGGAGCTCACCGGCTCCGGCAGGGCCGGGGGCAGGGCAGGGGGGGCCGGCGTGTCCTTCCCGTTGGAGGAATTCAGCTTCCCGTTGAAAGTGGGTTGGGTTCTGTGAGCCAAATGCGAGATCCTGGGCTTTTTGTTGGCCAGGGGGTCGATGAACTCCAGAGGTTGGGATCGTTTCTGTTAAGGACGGGCGGGAGAAGAAGGAGAAATAAATCGCGCTGAAGGTGCAGGAGCGGAGCTGGGTGTTACCACTAGGTGGTGGTGCAATACAGGGGAGAAGGGAAAATCCCCGGGAAAAGCAGCTTACCCATCCCCAAGCTGCTCCCCAGAGCCCACAGTTTGGTGGGAGAGCTTAAAGAGTCCCAGCACCCCGTCAGCAATTCCCGACCTCCCCTATTATCCGTGCCACCCCCGGCCCGCTCTCACTGCAGCTTGTTTCACACCCAGACCTCTGGAACTCAAACCCTGCAGCCTCCCCCTGTCACAGCCAGAGTGGAAATATCCCTGGAAGTGTCCAAGGCCAGGCTGGACAGGGCTTGGAGCAACCTGGGGTAGTGGAAGGTGTCCCTGTCCATGGCACTGGATGAGCTTTAAGGTCCCTCCCGACCCAAACCATTCTGGGATTCAATGATAAAAACATCTGTCCTGAGCACCCCAAAGCCCCCGCCAAGGAAAAATGTGCTCAGCCCTCCGGAGCAGGGAGGGATTCACCAGTTCTGCATTTTATTCCCAGCTCTGTGGCCAAGAGCTTCGCCCCTTCCCCGTTCCTTCCTCTTCTCAAGAAGGAGGCATTGCCCGGAAGAGGGGAGGAAGTGCCAACTGCTCAGTTCTCAGAATTTCAGGCAAAAGGGGACTTTTGCAGCACTTTTAAAAAGCCACGTCACGGGGGCCAACGTGACCTGAGCCAGCCTTTTCTGAACACGGGGCAGAGAAGGAAGTGGCTCCCAGCTGTGCCCACACCTTGGAGGCAGCTGCCTCCAGCCTGGAAAAGCTGCTCCATGGAAGAACCCATCCATCAGGCTCAGCCCAGCCCGTGCCAGCCACAACCACCTCAGCCAGCCCTCAGTGTGTGCCCACCTGGCAGCTGTGGGGCTGCAACAGCCCCGAGCCAAAGATTATTTAGCGCCCAGAGGAAAACAAGCGATAGCTCTGGCTATTTCTTTTGGATAATCCATTATTTTCCTTCTGTCTCAGGCAGCACCGCGATGTGTTTGCGAATGGAAACCTTGTTCCATCGCAGAAACGCAGCTGGATGATGGCTGGAGCAGCCCCCAATGCCCTCTTTTTTTTTTTTTCCCCTGGATTTTATCTCTCTTTGCTAGCTCAGGGGTCTTGAGGACACTGCTCAGCGCCAGGAATTCTTTCCACCTGTCAGGGTAATTAAGGAAGAGCTGCTGGTTCTGCCCCTGAGCTCAAGGGGCAAGGACAGCACGTCCGACCGGCTTGGCAGCATCGCTTCCCAGAACTCCCCGTGCCCATCTCCCCAAGGAGGGGCCATCGCCGACTGCAGTCCCTGAACAGGTGACAGAGCTAAAGAGCTGCCAGATTTTACAGCCTTTTCCCTAAAACCAACAAATATCAGCTTCTCCAAACTCATCTCTCTGGTTAGGAGGGTTCTATGCATCTGTTTTCTAGAACTACCAGACCCATCTTCTTCTTCACCTTCAATTCCACAGCTGAACTTTCCCAAAATATTCTGCATTCCAGCCTACCAAATCCCAATCCTCTGCTGGCACTGCACCCATTAAAAACCATTTCTCTAAATAGAAACTGCAGCCAGAGAGCATTAAAAAAGTGACAGCTCACAATGCTGTGGTTTGCTGTCTGACACGACAGAATCATGCTGGAAACATTTCTATTCCACACCGGACTGTCCCTGTTTCACCACCCTTTCCTAAATCCAACCCAATCAACCACCCAAAGTTTCAACTGGGTCATTCAGAGAGATCAAAACCTCACCCTGAAGACCTCTGAATCTTTAAAATAGGGACAGCCAGAGAAGCAAGATAATTTTTCAACCTTAAAAAAAGACGCAAGACCAGGATCTTTGCGAGCTAACTTGAAGGCGATCATTCTTCATTCACCAGGAACATGCCCACAGCAGAGCAGGAGAGGATTTGGAATCAGCTACCTGGCAAACGAGTTACACAGTCCTTGTTCTCAACCAGAGAATCGCCTCCCTCTCAGCGCCAGGGAGCACATAATTTCTTTACCTGTTAATATTCTTTGCCACTAATCCCCGGTGCGTCTGTCCAGACAAGTAGGCATTACACATTCCATTGGCAGGAGAAGAATAAATACTCGACTTGTCTGGGCTGACCCACACTGCAAGAAGGGAAGGCAGCACATTTCACAACGCCGGTGCTGGGAGATCCTGGGAGAAGTGGGGACAAGGCTGCGCTTGACACGCGTCAAACGCGGCTCCTCCGTGGTTTATGGTCATGGAAAAAGCAGGCAAAATGTTCTTTTCACAGCTCCGTGCTCTGGCATCCCCGAGCCAGGAGCAGCCCAACCTGCCCCTGATCTGTCACAGCAATTAGGCTGCAAAAGGTCAGGGGTTTTAATAACTCAACCATGTTTGGGAGCTGCTTATTACAGCTTCGTTCCACTCAATTATTAGTAATGAGGAAAACACAAGCTCGTTCTCCCAGGAACTGCAGGAGGGATGGAGGCGCTGCAAAAGGAATTTAGCCCTTAAAACTAAACTTGAGCCTCGTTGTCAGAGATCCTCCCCACGTCCAGAGGAGAAACAGATGCTGAGGAAAGCCACAACTAGACTCCCAACTTAATAAAACAGAAATAAAACCCCAAGCACCTCCTGACCCGGCGGCAGGCGATTACAGGGTGCCGACAGGCACGGCTCAGCCTGGCCCCACGTCCAGCAGCCAAACCCATCAGGAGCACACGGACCCCGTGGCTGGGGCTGGGAGGGGGATCACCCACCTGAGGGGGGGAGCTGGAGTTGACGGCGTCCTTCGGAGGGCTCAGGGAAGGCGCTTCTCCCTGGAAACCGCCGCTGCTCTGGGGCTGGCAGAGCTTCCTGCAAAACACAACCGGGCGCCGCTCACAGCCCGTGCCGGGGTGGCACTGGGCACCTGGGAGCCAAGAGCCTTCTCTGGGCTCAGACTCTGAAAATGCCATCCAAGGAGCTCGTTCAGGCCCCGCTCTCCGACAAAAGCTGGGGAGGAGAAACTACTACAGAAAAATATCGCTGGCAGACTGGAATTCCTTATCTCCTTCTTGCTTTGCCGTGGTTTTTGGGGCTCTTTGGCAATGGAAGCAACACCTCGGATCAACAGGGCCAAGGTTGAGCTCGTGGACACGTGAAAGGATTCCCTGTTGAGGCTGGAACTTCTTTTTCAGCAATTTTACCTTTTTTCTCTTGAACTGGTGACGTAAGAATTCAAACAAATTAATTGCGGCCTCAGGAACATAATTCACATGGAGATGAGTGGAAATGGCATTGAATTTTAAGGTGAAAAGGATATCATATATTATTCCTGCTGATTGAAATACAGCTCAGGAAGACATTAATTAAACAAATTTCTGCTGAGTTTTTGCTTTCTGAGACAACTCTGAAGGCAAAGCTCAGTGAAGAGGGGCTGAAACTCAAGCTCAGATGCTGAGGAGTAAGTTCTCCCACTCATTAGCATCATTAAAACAACATTTTATGGCAACAGCAGCCCTTTCAGCAGAGAGCTCCTCTGGGTCTAGGAAAAGCAGGATTATAACAGGAACTGCTGAGGTATTATTGGTCCACCAGGATTTACATTTCGGGCTTCCCAATAACACTTTTCAGTTGCATCATGCAAAACACAGCTACTCTGGGCTGTATTTGTGGTATTGGACAAATAAAAGAAAACCTTTTGCAGCAACAAAAAGTACAATTAGAATCATTTGAGCGCCTGAATTCCCCTCCAGGCTGGGTCTGTGCTCCTCTGCAGACCTCAGAGTGTTTTCCCAGCCCACCAGCTTTGCCTGACAATTCTAACACCAGACTGCCCCTCTATTAATCACCCAGAAAAAAAACCACTCTTGCATCAAGTTGCAGCTGACAAACTGAAAAAAAAAAAAAAAAAATAGGATTCAGGGTTAAAGGTTTTAATAAAGTAGCTCTGCAGTCAGTTTGTCAGGAGCTGCGGAGCCTGAATAACCCAGCTTTAAATTCTCCCACAAGAAACTGGAATCGGCATTAAAGCTCACTCATATCCTTGAAACATTGGGAAGATTATCCCCGAGATAACGCCCGTGACTTGACAAGATTTGGCTTTTAACCTGAGCTTGAACCTTGGGCTGTGTTGCAGCAATATTTAGACAACTGCAGTGTCACCACTGTCCTGGCTTTGTTTAATTTTATTTAAAACAACCTCGGCAGCCACAGATGGACTCGAGGAAAGGAGTGAAAACGGAAGGGGACACTGATACTGCCTAAAAACCCCAGTGAAAGTGGCTTTTGGGGGGCTGGTTGATGAGCCTGAGCAAGCTTCTCACATCTCCTAATTGTTAATTATGGATTTAAGGAGTCACGAAAGCACTGAGGTCAGCAGAGGAAAGATTTCAGAGCATTCTGGAGTGGTTTGGGTTGGAAGGACCTTGAAGCTCATCCAGCCACAGGTTGGGACACCTTGCCCAGACCCGGCTGCTCAGGGTCCCCAGCAGGGACAGAAGGATGGAAAATGTAAAAAAAAGGAGGCAAAACAGGAGGAAAACCGAGCTGCTCTAACCCCAGCACAGTCAGACCCAGCTCTGCTATCTGCAGATGTGTTAATTACTGCAGCTGCTGAGGCACTGGGGGCCACTGGCCCTGGATCCAGGAGGACCTGGCACAATCGGTCGGCTCCAGGCGATGAGGAGCTGCAAACCCCAGCGCCTGCTGCCTCCCGTGCCCTTCTTCTGTCACTGTTTGCCTCCTGTCTTCGACCCCACACGTTTTTTTTCCATTCTGGAGCCTCATTACCTGCACTGGCTGAGCAGGGCTTTGTTTGTACAGTTGAATACATCCTTTCCAAGGTCTATTTTTAGACCCTCGCCCAAGTGAATGCCACAGTTCTAGAAAAAGCAGTAAACACGGCTTTTCCACAGGGAGAAATTCACTTTGGGAGGGTTTTTTTTTTTTGAAAGCCATAAAGATTGCATGGCAGTTGTATTTCTCCTTTTAATTATAATTTCACATCAAGGCCATTTAAACGAGTTTTGATGTTCCTTGAGAACACCAAAGCACTTGGGAGTGCAAGTTTTCTGTTGGCTTTCTTTTAAGAAAGTCTCATCTCCAAGTCAATTGTGCTTTTAAATCATGGGGAGTGCTCAAACAGAGCACGCCGTGCTTCAGCTTAACCAAAAGTGCAATAAAATAAAGCACGAGTAAAAGCTCTGCCTGCGTGACAAGATCTGTACCAAGGCACCGAAAAATATCAACACTCAGAGCAGAATTCTGGAGAAAACTGGGAGATTTGGTATCTTTCCCTGCCAGCAAGAAGCTTCCAAGCCTGGAGGCTTCACCTGAGGAAAATATCTCTAGAGGGAACAAATTTTCAGCAGCTGAGGATGAACCAGGCCTGCTAGGAGCTGTTTCAGGAGGGATCATGGGAACAGAGCTCACACTCCGAGCAGGACAACCAGCAGGAGCTTCCAGGGATTTATCCCACAGAACAGCCTCTTGCTTTTCCATGCATCCCTGACTTCAACCGCATCTCAACTCTAGGGATGAAACACTTCCACCCGCACAGGAAGCCACGTGCAAGGAGATGTGGGAGAAGGGAAGGAGAGTTGAGCTGGAGACATTTAATGCACTCATCTCCCAGGATTTCAGACCAGCAGTATGAACTCTACCAGCTCTGCTCCCACCCAGGTTTCCCCCAAGCTTTGCCTTTAACGATTTGAAGGCAGCCCAGGATGATGTGAGGAGTGGATCCACTCGGATATTCAAGTTCAGTCGACCCCTACAGGTCCCGGGGTGATGGACACTTTAAAACGATGCCAAAATAAGTCACACACACTCAACTTACAGACCTTGGTCACCCTGATTGACAGCACCCGTCCCGGCCCAGGATTCCCCGGATGATATCAGAGAGAAGATGATGGATAATTACCTAACGAGGATCCTCTTCAACAACTGCTGATCTCCTTCTGAGTAGCCAGGCCAGTCCTTCTGCACTTCTTTGTATACACAATCTTTCAGTGTGAAAGTGCTGTCCTTGGCACTCAGATTTGCCACCTGGAACAGAAGGAATTCGGAAAGCCATCATTAGGGTTGAATTTTCTCACTTCCTTGACCAAACAAAAGCTAAGATGAAGGCAAAATCTGAGCAGACTTAGCAGCTGTTAGTAGTGTCAGAGAACAAGGAGAGACTTTAATATTTCATTTCCTTATTATTAAGATTATTTAATCAGACTGTGCCTTTCCTCTCGCCTTGTCACTGCAATAACTCATAATGAGTTTCTAAAGCACATCCAGTTGAGTGGGAAATAAGTCATATCTAAAACAGATTATTCATCCTGGGGAGCCTGGACCAGCACACCACCACTCGATGGGAACACCTGGAAATAAAAGCCTAATGGGAACAGGCAGTTTACTTATCACACCTGTCCCATGGCCAAAATGGGGCAGTTTATGGCCAAAAAGGAACTCTCAGGGCGATAACTTGGTTAACAATTGCCGGGAGATAATTTCTCACTAACGAGCCAACAAAACAGGCCACAGAGAGCTGCTTTCTCAGGGAGCTGTGAGAACGCTCCGGGATCACCTGGATTTTATGGAGAACTTTTCCAGGGCAAGAACAGAACCTGAGATTTCCAGCTTCAAGCCAGCAGAGCTCTGCAGGGAGCTCAGCACACTTGCACCAGCAGCTGCCTGACATTTCATCCAACCCTGTCCCGTGTCGTTTCCCCACAAAACCCTGCGTGGTGCCTGCACGGAGAGGAAACGCTGCTGGAACGGGCAGAGCTGGATTAGAATGGAAACAACTTGTGCAAGAGTTATCCCGCCTCGGATCAGTCTTTCCGCAGCCTGACTGAAAATTTAACTTCTTGCTGCTGGTTAGCCGCCTGAAATTCCAAAGCTGGCACAAAGCAAAGAGCCCCAAGTGAGGCTTTCACTGATAATGAACCTCTCTGGGGTGATCCAGGGTGCCATGGAATGGTTTGGTTCCATCTCATTCCATGGGCAGGGACACCTCTGGCTACCCCAGGCTGCTCCAGCCTGGCCTTGGACACTCCCAGGGATGGGGAAGCTTCTCTGGGCAACCTCAGCTCGCAGAGCACCGCAAGTTTGAAATGAAAATAAAGCTTTCAATGTGTTTTTGAAGGGGGATAAGGAGGCCCCAGGTGCCAAATGCTCTGCCCAGAGCCAGGCAAAGCCAGCAGCTGCATCCCAAATTCCCTGCTGGAGCCCCTCAGCTTGGGGACTGCTACCCTTGAAAGTGGAAAATGCTTTTATTCGGTGCATGGAGATCTTGAGCATCTGTTTGGGGATTACTGTTCTCATTCAGGACGTGGCTGTGCTCAGGGATTTCTATTATCCACGCAGCAGGAAAATGCCTCAAAAACAAGCAAAGGAGTGGCAAGTCTTGGATGAACTGAAGATGCTGCTGATCCCTCTGCTTTTGCTTTGGGGAGGCTACAACCTAGTCTTAAAAATATCAAAAATGTAGGAATTTCAGAGCAAAAAGCTGCACAGCCAACACGGCAAACTCCCGATAAGCGAAGAATAGAAAGCCCTGTTATCAGTTTACATGACAAACACTTTGTTTTTCCTTTCAGTCCTGTCAGCTTTCCAAAATCCTGAGCCAAAATACAAGAAGAATTTGAGCCGTGTTTTACATCGAGGTATCCCTGTAAACACACCCAGGAGACAAAAGCCAATCCAGGTTCTCCTTTACCAAAAAAAACCAAACAAACAACCTCTCCCAGAATTTCTCTGCTCCCTGCCTGTTCCTGGAGCCCGGGAAGAACAACTCGGATTTTTCTCTGCGCAGAGGCTGACAGCTGCTACCTCCTTGTTTTGCTCGTGTGGGACTCTGCAAGCTCCACCCCAGCCCTCCCAAAAATAGAAACCTTGCAAAATGAGGCAAAAAGGCCGCCAGGAACACGGAGTCCTGCGAGAGATGCAAGAGCACAATGAAACCCACACCTAGACAGATTTAGACGTGTTGCTTTAACACAGCCTGTAATTTTTAGCTTATCTGTGTCTGCCTGTGGATGGGAGCCCTGGGAGGGCTGAGAGGGATTAACTTTACGAGCACCACGTTTGCAGCCAAATCAGCATTTAGCCCAACGAGGGCGGCCCCGTGGCCAGCGCCGCACGCGCCGCTCGCCTGCCAGGGCTTGGGCAGAGCATCCCTCAAAAGCCAGGATCAGAAACACAGTTTTCCACTCCGAAACTCAGCGACAGCAGTGAAAAAGTGCTCCGAAAAACTGCTGGGAAATTAAGGGCTTCTGGGATTAAAAGCTAAGGAGGGAACGAGTTGTGCCAGCTGTGACTCTGTTTTTAATACGACCTGCCCTGTGCCCTTGGGCAAACTGAACTCCTGTCTCACTCTCTATGGAAAGGAGTAAAAAAGAAAAATAAAAAAGGAGTTTTTTTCCAGAATATATTCCAGTACAGAAGGCAGCAGCTGCAGCATTTAAATAAATAGCCATGATGTGTTTAATAAAGCAATGAAGGTGTTTACTGCAAGGCCTAAAATGGCACCTTTAATGTGACTCAAAGCGCTAGGAACTGATTCAGCTTGGAGACAGCTTTCATACTTGATGTACAAATAATGTGCTTGGCAAGGAGCTGCATGATCTTCACACCTAACCAGTGGCACTGCCAAGCAGGAAAGGCTCTGAGGAGCACAAAAAAAAAGTGGGGACACCTTTTCCTTCCCATACAAAACTCATGCCAACACAGAGCGCTGCTCCTTTACGTCCACGAGAATAAAACAGAGATTTAGAGGTTATGACCAAATAAATTGTAGATCCTCTGTTACGAGAATCCTCCCCATGACGAAGCAGAAGTGTCCCTCTAAAAGGGACTGATCTGCTGAGCCAAAATCATCCGGCTCGGTCGCACCCCCCTAACCCGAGGCGTAGCCACGGGAGGCTCCTGCTATCTCTGCACCAGCACTGGGAGCTGAGAACTGTGTCCCCCACAGCCTTTAGAGTCACATTCAGCTGCAGCCTGGAGATAACAGGTTCCACCGCCACGGGAGGGGGCCTGAGAAGACATTTCCCTTTACCTAAATCGTTGCCTTCATCAGAGTACAAACCTGTTGCAGAAGGTTATCCAGCAAATCCTTGTCCTGCTGAGAAAGTCCATCCTTCTGCAATCTGAGAATAAGTTCAGGTTTCTTATAAGGCTTTAGTGCCAGTAAGTGCACAACCCTATCTTTGAAGGGTCTCTGGGAAACCGCACTATTGCCTCTCTTTATTGCACTGGCAAGGTTGACTGGCGTTGGGCGCTTCCTGGAGGGAACAGCATCGGAAGCTCCTGGTGCAGGCTTACGCACCTGAACCTTTTTGCCTAAAATGAGATGAGAATAGTGAACTGCAGCAGTCACACCTCGCGAGAGGCCAGCGGGCTGTCAAACACCGAATACGGAGCCCGTCGCGCCCCCGTGAAGCGCCACGAGGCGACGGGGAAGGACGAGCACCGCCGGCGCACCCCCTCCGTCCCGACGCGCCGCCGGAGCGAGCACCCCGTGAGGTTCGTGGTTCGTGACAAGCTCGTAACAAGTAAACAGCAACACCAAGCTCTGGAAACCTGAGTATTATTGGCCACCAGCTCACATAAAGCTCCCTTTGTTTGCCAGCTTTTCATTTACCCCAAGTGCACGTATCCCCACGGTTAATCGAACTATTGCTGCCCTCCCTACGAGAAGAAAATTCTGCATTATTATGCAGAAGAGTGGAAATACGGAGTGGAAAGACCAGAACTGGTCAACGAGCGGCTCCCCGCTGCTGAGCTCAGCAAAAACGCTCCTCCAGCAGATGTTTCTGCTTTTAGAACAATAGGAACTTTATGGGGCTGGGTCCACCTCCCTTCCCCCTCCAAACACGGCCCCATGAATGGGGCTGACACTGGGCCATCAGCCTATTCATGAGGGTGCTGCCTGTGCTGATGGAATAACCCCTTCTCCACTGCGCTCGCAGATAAGTGACAACATAAAGCTGGCTCAGAAGTGCACCTCAGCTCCAGCCCCGCCGTGGCTCTTGGTGGCTGACAGCACGATCCAAGAATTCATTTTTTCCCATTTCTACTGGAAAACAGAACCCTCACACCATCCCTTAGTGGAGCCCAAATCAAAGGACCGGGACTATTTCGAACACAGGAGCAGGTCCCAGCTCCCAAAGGCAAACCGAGCCAAGCTGAAAACAAAACATGCAGGTTCCAAGGTCTAAAAACCTGGAGATCCAATCAATAATCGCTTGGGCTGGAGAAAGTGACCTTCGCTAGGACAAACAGCACCCAGCACTTACTGCAAGTGTTTGGGAGGTTTATTCCAGCAGGGCACTGCTCCATTGCTAGGAAGCAACGTTTTCAACTGAGTCATCTGAAGATACTGGGGATTGTCTGCACTGTTTGTTTTACTGAGCTGCACATTGCGTAACCCAGGCCCCATTTCCTGGCTTTTTATTACACACCACGACCCATCCTCGGCAGGGCCGAGGGGAGGTGAGAGGGGGGAACGACACCAATTCGCACGTTAAACATCCCGCAATCCAGAGGTCAACTGGATTTTGTTTCCAGAAATGGGACAAGAGAAGATTCGTCAGCTCTCTAGAACTGCCTTAACTCTTGCCAGGTCATGAACAGTAAAAACAGCACGTTGGGAGGTTTCCACTTAAAGGCTGGAGCCAAAATGTGCAGTGATAGGAAAAGAAAAAAAAAACCTAAGTTAAGCCAGGACACAAAAGGTTTTTCAAATATTTACACACGTGCATGTCTGTGGATGTATGCACACATATTTAGTGTGGCTACAAGCACGCATCCCCTGCAGCTTCACCTGCAGCTATCTATTTACGTATCTATTTACTCAAGTGTCAGCTCACATCTGTAAGTTCTGCTGCTCTCCAATTCCAACATTTCATATAAATTTTTCCACGTCTGAGCTGCCTGGAATGACTCCGCTGGCGCTGAAGTGCTGAGCTCCATGTTCTCCTGGAAATGTGAGAGCCAGCCCTGTCCCTCCAGCCCAGCCTGCAGGGAATCAGCTGATGCTGCTGGCACACCAGGACCTGCAGATCCCACACGAGGACTGTCCTTCCAAGCCCTTCCTTCTTGGACCAGAGCTCTCCTCCTCAAACGCTGACATCTTATCTAGGAGCACTGCGAGCACACGCTCTGCCCCTGCTGCTTTCACACGGCTCTGTCTCCATTTCAGGGCAGTAAAAGGTTTTAGCAGGAGTGTTTTTCATTTTAAAAAGTTTTGCTCCATCTTTCCGGGAAGCAAATTGCTTTTGAGAATCTTCTCCCTCGGAAGCTTTAACTTCAGGCACTTACTGTAATGTTCTCAAAGAGGAGCTAAACAAAATAATCTTCTGGCCTACAGGAAATCAATGCATTTCCTTCCTGATTACTATCTTGCTTCTCAGCTTCGAGCACTTGGCTGCTGTGACAATGAGTCAGGGTCAGCTCTACGTTCTGCAACTCAACCCTTCTCATCACAGATCCTCTGAGAGGAGAGTGGCTGCAGATCACATGGGCTGCAGGAAAAGCAGCTGCCTCAGATAAAAAAAAAAAAAACCTAGCAAACCTCTGCATTCTGGTTACTGTTTGTGCTTAAGGTTAAGCAGGGCCCTGAGCCCTGGTCTCTGCAGGCTCCCTGTGTTATTTGCCGTGGTTTTATTTCCTCTGCTAAGGCTTTCCTGCTGTTGTCACAGCGGGAAGGGCTGCTCCAGGCTGCTCTGGTGTCCGTGTTTGCTAACAGAGGGCACTGCTGCCCGCGTCCTCCCTGCTGTGGTCTCGTGGGGCACAGCTGTGACACGGTGCTGGCGGTTTTAGCTGAGCTGGCCGGGAGCAGGGACACTGGCAGGGCTCAGCAGGCAGCCCCAGCACCGCCACGTGACAGACGTGACCTAATGCCAGAGCCATGTCGCTGCACACAGACAACCCCACGGTGCTTCGGGACCTTAAAGATCACCCAGTGCCACCCTCGGGTTGCTCCAACCTGATCTTGGACACTTCAAGGGCTGGGGCAGCCCCAGTTTCCCTTGGGTGATGATGGAAGTGAAGACAACACAACACAAGGAGAGCACCCCCTACACCAGACACCCACAAGGAACTACCAGGAGCTTTTCAGTCTGCCACGATCAAGCCAACAACATCAAGGATTTGCCTCCAGAACCTGCTGAGTCCCAAACGGAGTCCAGACCCCCACACTGAGTGGCTGCTTACCTACATATCTCCCCCCAGGTTTAATGACTATGGCGCTCCGGCTGCGAGTCTCCTCCTCTGCCTGTGCCATGCTCTGCCTCGCCTTCTGGTAGGAATCATCGGTAGCACACACGGTGATTTTATCCTGTATGCTTCCCAGGCAATCCAAATGGATATTGCCATTGCTGCAAGAGAAACGCAATGCAAAAGGTACTCCTGACACTGCCAAGGGACACCAGGCTGGCACTGGGGGACAGCTGGGGGGGTGTTAGCTGGATAACAGTGGGGGACACGCAGGGGAGCTGAGAGGGAACGGGATGCTTCCCAAAAAAAACACATCGAAACAGATCAGAAAGAGTCCGAAAAGGAAGAACGTGCATTAAGCTTTGTTAGGGAAAAGATGCTCCAGAACAGAGGATTAAAAAAAAAAAACAAACCCCAAAAGGCTGTGTTTTCCTCGGATGTCCCACTCACCTGGATACATACTGCTGGATGCAGTCAAAGCTCCCCTGGGGACTGTCCTTGCCAATATTGGAGAGATAAAACGTGAAGGTCCGCACTTCCGCCGGGCGATCGGGCCTCGGGATGGCGATGTGCTGCTCGGGACAGGAGGGGAACATCGGTCACTCGGGCAAGCCCAGCCTGAGGAGAGCTCAGTTCTCCCACAGCCAGGATGCTCTGAGGCATTTCCAAACAAGGAAAGCACCTGGGTTACTGCGCAGAGAGGCTGCAAGAAGAATTCAAGTTACCCCCACCGTGTGCAGTGGGAAGGAAAGGAAACAGAGGGAAGAAAGAGCAGCTGAAGATGGATATGGCTGGGACAGAACAGAGCCCACAACCTCCTTGTTCTAGGAATCTGACCCAGTTCTATTGATTCAGGCTCAAAACACACTCGCTCCCACTGTTTATATTCAATTTAAAACACTCGGGGCTCGTTTCTTTAGAATTAGTGATCCAGCACCAAAATAGCACACGCCAGGTCACTAGGTAGCATGCTTATTCTTTTTTAAGGAATTATAATTCCATAACGAGATTTCATGGCTCACAGTAGAGTGTGACGCTGCTGCTAAATTAAATATTTAATCAAGCATTAAGTGTGCTCCACAGACAACTCCACAGCCACCCTGCATTGTTTCTTTCACCCCCTCGCAGCCATTCATTTTTCAAAAGGGAAACCGTCTCCCCTCTGCATTCAGGATCCGACGTAAACCTCAGCATCTGAGCTCTACTATCACATCAATATTTGATAATTAAGATGGCTTCCAGAAGCTGAGGCACAAGGAACACCAGCTCCAGCCTATTTTAGGGCCAGGCTTTTACCGCACGGATTTATATTTACCCAGATTGCCACATCTATGCAGAAAATACACACTCCCAGCAAGCCAGCCCGTGGCATCCACACATGACTGTGCTGGGACAGGAGGGGTTTTGGGTGGTTTCCTTCAGACCTCGGATGTCTCCAGCGGCCTGGAAAACCCAGGGATCTGTGTCCCTGTGCTAAACCACAGGGATGTTCTCAGAGGCAGCAAGGAGCTCTCGAGCCGGCGCTCCCCTGCCCTCAAACAGAGCTCCCTTCTTCCAAGCCCAGAAACCCAGACCTGAGCCTTGCTTCATGCACAAGGACAAGTTATCCCCAGGATCCAGGGCTGAAAATACCGGGAGCAGATTTTTTGGGTGCTGCTGGACCCTCCCTGAGCAGCCCCATTATCTCCCCCGCCAAACGTGCGCCGAGCCCTTTTAATCTCTCCTGGCATCCTCCATCCCCACCCAGGCAGGGGGAAGAAAATTCCCTTCTGCTTTACCAGAACAGGCACAAAGGCAGAGTTATGTAAGCAGCAGACTGGGGGGGATTTTGCAGCTGGAAATTTGGTGGGAATGAGGAGAAAAGGAAAATCCGACGGGGCTGTTCTGCTTCCAGGGGGGTGATCTGGAGCTGTGCTGCACCTGAGCCTGGAAAATAAAACCTGCAGGATGTCACCAAATCACATCTCCACACACTAAAAAGACCTTTCTCCTCGCTCCTGCTTTACCACTGGAAAAAACAGCTGCTCCGAAAGCCCCGATTTTGGATTTTTGTGGGGTTTTTGCAGCGTTTCCAGAGGCTGTAAA
The DNA here is from genome assembly GCA_013389985.1 of Dryoscopus gambensis. Taxonomy (NCBI): domain Eukaryota; kingdom Metazoa; phylum Chordata; class Aves; order Passeriformes; family Malaconotidae; genus Dryoscopus; species Dryoscopus gambensis. The sequence continues at coordinate 33,506 of WEIT01040911.1, forward strand.
ATGAGGCAGAGTCACTTTGGTACTGAAAAGTGTCGCATGTGCAAGCCGGCCGTTATCTAGGAATTATTTTTAGCCGAAAACAGAAGGTTTCTCAAGCCACCAAACCAGCATGGTGACTGCTTTGAGGGAGCCCTAATTTTGGTGCTGGGTATTGCACCAGTAACCAGAGACACTTAAAAATAGCTCGGTACAGATGTGACTTCTGTTTTCTTCTTTCAAGTAACATTCATCCGTGGACAGCTCGCTCTGACACAGATTTCACCTCCCTCTATTAATACCAGAACTTCATCCCAAGAAAACGGGGGAAACATTGAATTTTCCAATCACAAAGCAAAGATGTTTTGCTCCCAACAGTCATATGAAAAATGCTGCAGAACACACGTGGGTCTGGCACCTGAAGGGTATTTTTTTTCCCCTCCTCCCAGTTCAATTCTGTCCCTGCTCTCACCACCCCACAAGCACCTGCAAATTTCACCCGGCCTCAGCTCCGATTCTGCTCGTCTTTTTACTGAAATAGAAGCATTTTCAGTATTTCTTCTACAGTTCTGCACACAATTTGTAATGCTGTGGTGCTGCAGCTCTCCAATTCTAATTGATGAGCACATTGAAACAAGCACAATGCTCAGAGCTCCATGAAAACTTGTAAAACTATCCAAGAAAATCCACGAGGAAAAACTGACAGCCAGGTGCTGGCTCCTAAGGAATATCCATGGCCCCACTTTAGAGGAACACTGATCAAAACAACCTGGTTATTACGACTGAAATCCTGATTATTACACAGAATAAAAGCCATTAACAAGAGCAGCATCACTGCAGAGAAACGCATCCCAAGGCAAAATCCCAAAAGTTTTTTATCAGCTCCTGGGAGATTCGATGCAGACCAGGATCCAGGCAGGAGGTTTTGTCCCTTGTCCCTGGAACTGCTGTTTTATTTTGGGCTACAACCACTGACTTCCTCCCTTCTGCTGCTGGCCAGAGCTGCCACCTTGCTGACCCCGGGTTTTATTCCCAACAATTCCCTTCCCTGGTTAATTAGTGTCTCAAACATGGAAGTTTCTTTTTCTGTGTATTAGAAACTGAAAGTATCCTTGACAGCTTTCACGAGAGCAGCACTGGAATAGGTGAAAACACATGGACACAGTCATTTAAAGGCTTCTAGAGAATTAAATTCAAGAAGCAGCAGTTTGTTTAAAGTCTTATGTTATGTCCTGCCTCCCTAAATCATCGAGCGAAGCTTTTCCCTCTTGAGAGAGGGATATTTGCACAGAAAATTCCCACTACTAAAACCTCACTGCTTTAAATCACACTGACAGCTGTGCTATGCACAAAATTCCCACCCTCAAAAGTTAATGGGATTCTCCATAGCTGCGTTTTTGGGAAGCAAAATAGGAAGGCAGCAAATTGGGGAATAGAGAAAGAGTGGAAGAAATGATTTAAAAAAATAAAGCAGCTCAACAAATATCTTTCAATGTCATCATCTGGATGTGAGAGCCTGTTAAATTCCTGGAATTATCTCTTCAGTCCAACTGATGGAGGATCCCTCGAAAGCATTTAAAGCCTCAGCTCCTTAAAAAGCAGGAGAATCCCGACAGGCAGAGTCCTACCCTTAAAAGCAGATGGCTCCCCAGCTGCCAGCTCCTTGTCATACCCAGGAAAAAATAATAATAAAGGGACAAAGAGCTCTTTCTGTGCGCTCCCATGGAGCTGCAGCTCTCTTCAAAGCTCTACCTTTGGCCTCTCCTCGTCAGCACCATTAATTAACCACGGAGGAGGAGCAGGCAGGGGTCAGCTCTGGCTGCCACCTCCTCCCTCCAGCCCGGCCCTCCTGGCTCCTCTCCTCCTCCACGGAGTGGCACTACAGGTGCTGGGCAGCTCTTCCACCAGAGACTCATCTCCGGGAGCTCCGGGCTCAAATATTATTAATTCTTTTTGTTTTTATATTTTTAACATCTAGAAGCAACTGCAGCATTCAAAAATATTCTTAATTATCCACAGAAATTAATATTTTTTGTTAATTCTTGTCCGTATTGGATCCAGGTGAAACCCACCACGAGCAGAGGGCAGAGGCTCAGGGCAGAGCAGCATTTTAAGCTGTTTTGAGCCCTTCTGCTACTCTTCCTACTGGGAAGAACATTCAGAGGAGGCATTTCCAAAACTTGAGCAGCTCCACAGGAAAAGCCAGGTGTAGATGCTGCTTCCAAAAGGAAAGGAAAGCATTCCCAGTGGTTTTAGCTTCTTTATTCCAAGCAAAGCTCATCAGATAAAGACAAACCACCCACCCTTAAGATTTCCTCCTCACTTCTGACTGTGCCCAACCTCAGTGGCAGATTTTGATCTCAACTTTCAAGCTGAGCTTTCGGGGAAGTTTAAGTCTAAACAAAGTAAAAAACCTGGAAATTGCTCCTTTCTTTATTTCCCAGGACAAGAAGGTTTGTGTTTTTCTTCTTAACTTGCAATAACAATCATGTCTTTCCTGCTACATTTTCTGCATACTGTTAGGGAGAATAATATCACAAAGTAGGATGTGGGCAAGGACAATGTGCTGGGTTTAATGTCTGCTCAACCCAAGCCTTTTTGAAAGCTTTAATGTGCCAGTGCACAAAAAACAACCAGGAGTTACAGCTGAGTTCAGATTCTTGGAAAAAAAAAAATTTAAAAAAACTAAATTCCCCTTCTTTATGCAGAGAGTAAAGTTAAACACAGAAATAAAAGGTATCTAAATGACATTTTTCAAGTTCACTGAAGAGCTGCTTTACCAGAAACGCCACCACGTAAATCTCAACGTTGTCAGCAACTGGCATGACAGACTGGTTCAAGGGGCTAAAAATATCCCGGAGTTCTGTCATCGGAACAGAAGCTGGGGAAGTAAAACTCCTAAATCTGAAATAACTTCTGGTACTCACAGAGCTGCAGTTATATTAAATAAACCTCCAGGGCTCTCGGAGCTGCCTCCAAGCTCTGCTGCTGGAAGGAATTGGTACCTGAGAATCCTGCACTGAGCTTAGCACGGTGTTTTCTTGGGATGCAGGTGAGGATTCCATGGATTTCTGCACCCTTTCCTTTTCCCTGTTCTACCCAACAGCACGGCCTCTTAAATCTGAATTTCCCAAGGTTAGGAAATAAAGAGGAGGAAAAAAAAAGGGTTTTAGAGAAAGAGAGAGAATCCATGTGGATCCATGAGCAAACACCTTCCTGGGCCACACCTGACCCTGCATCTCTCAGCAATCACAGCATCATTCCTTGAGCTGGAACAGCCCCAATCCCTCACTCCCATTAAATGCATAACCCAGGAAAGAACTTTCCAGGGACAAACTTACCCCTTGGCTTCCTTGAAACTGGATGACTGGTTTTGACGTCACGGCATCCTACAAAAACAAGTGGGAAAACAAAAATTACCTCAGAGAAATTCAAAGCTCCAACGTTCACCGCCAAACCACACCCGAGCTTGATTTTTTTTTTTTTTAAACTTTCTGTATTTTTTTTTTAAAGGGAAGAGGCTCGGGGAAATGTATTATTTCATAAGAAAACAAAAAAATTCCCGAGACAGAGGTTTGTGCCTGGAAAAGGGATAAACTAAGGTCACCCTCAGCTCAGGAGAAGAAGAGCTCAGAGGTGACACTTGGTTCCTCCCAACCTCTCCACCACATTTTGGGCACAGAACAGCTCAGCTTTGGTGCTTATGTAAGTTTTGAGTTAAAAAACGGACACTTGAGGGGAAAATTTATTCCAGTTCTCGGCCTGAGAGGACGCAAAGCGAATTTTTTCCGAGAGAAAGCTGGCAATCCTTTGGAAAAGCAAACTGCTGCTCCGTTGCAAAATCGTGTTGTTACGTTGCCTGTTTCAACAATCGGCCTCTTCCTCCAGGCTCAGTTGCTTACATTTCAAAAATCATATTCCTGGGACTCCAAAACTGCTCCAAGCTGTTCAATTTCAGCCTTTTTGCCTCGCCATGATTTTAGAGATCACAAAGACTTTTCAATTCCAAGTCTCACCTGAGGTTTTAACTCAAGAAAAAAAATAACAGACCCAACCCAAGCCAGGCTGAGTTTGGATTTCTCCAGTTCCAGCAGAACTGGGGCTGGGGATGTTTTATTTCCTAAACCACACACAGCATTCCATGATGGGAATTGTGCTCCATGGGGCTCATGGGATCCCACTGTGAAGCTTTCCAAAGGAACAGAAGGATTTATAAATAGGTTGAAAGTGTCATTTTTAAGTGAAAATGTTGTCATATGTATGGGAGACACATTTCCATGGGAAAACCACCAGGAATTAGGGAGAGCAAGTAGAAAAGGGTGAGTTGTATTGCCATGTTTGTGTCACCCAATTTCCAGTGGATTAGAGACACAGATAGTTAAATCTGAGCAGCAAGAGAGTTAAACAGCTTGAAATCCATCAAGTTGATCATCTCCCATAAAACTTTTCCAGCCCAGGGGTGAAGCATCTCAACCACGACATCGACTAAAAAATGGATAAACTCACCAGCAAAAGAAAAATCCTTTCAGCCCAGATAAACCCAACAAAACTTAGGTTGATAAGCCCAGCCCAAGACAGAGTCTGAGGCTTTGAAGAGCCCACCCAGTACAGTTCCACAGAGCTGCATCACGCCCAGGATCATTATGGGGCGCTGATGACAGCAGGAACACGCTCGGAGCTGACAGCACTCCCTGAGTGCTGGATAAGGAACTTTATGGACCCAGAACAACCTTTAGAAAGCACCAACAAACAACATCTTGGTACAGAGATCACTGAATTCCTCGAGTGCCACGACACTGCATTCCACAGCACGCTGTTCATGGACAGCCTGGCCAGCTTTTTGTTCCCCGTGTCCAGAAATTCATAGGAACATACTTGAGCAAACAAGCATTTGAAACATGAAAAAAATCTGGGTTTAAGAAAAAAAAAAAAAGAAAAGAAAAAACCAACCCATGTGGTTCTTGTACAGCAAATTACAGATTTGGGAAGTTCTGCTCTTTGGTCTGGAAAGTTGTCTAAGGGGAATAAAAAGGGGGTAAGGAGGATGGAATAAGGAGGCAGGAATGAAAGTCCTGATGCACAAATCAGGGCACGGTTTAATTACAGAACTTATAAATCCCACAGTCTACAAATAAACCGGTTTGAAGTTACGTGGGTGATACCAGCTTTATGCAAGTTAAATGGCAAAGCTGAGATGTATCTCCCAAAATTCAGCGTTTCTGTCTGTGCTTGATTGTGACCCCCCGTGGAGGAATATCGGTGTTGGACCTCCCTGCCGTGCTCCACAGAAGGGATCCCAGGGGAGAGATGGGATTGGATGGACACTGCGCCATCCCAGCTCCCTTTTTAGCAAGGAAGGGGAAGACTTTTGGCATCTCAGCAGCACCAACCCTGAACCTGCACTGGCATCACTTCCCCGACGTCCAATTCCGTGGCTACAGGTCGTTCAGGGTGTGCATGGAACAGAACACACTGCACACCCTAAGCTAATTAAGGATGTGACTCTAAGTACCTTTATTAGGTGAAATTAAATCCCTGCATGGACACCTCCATTCAGAATAAAAGCAAACAGATGAATGACGTGAAACCAAATTAAAGCCACATTTCCCTTTATATCTTCGTTTGGATTAACTTCCTTGCGTGTTCTCGGATGGACAACCCCAATTTTAAGGAGTTCTTGCTGCCCTTTCCAAAATCTCCCTGTCATTTTCTAAACAGTCACCTCAGAGTCACTTAATTCCTGTTCCTTAGTGATGCCACGACTGAACTTCCTGCATTGCAGTTCCTAGAAATGCCATTCCATCCCTTTTTAGTGGGAACAAGGTCTTTGCCTCTGTCTTTCCAATTAAACCGAGTCACCTCCTCAGCCCTGGATGCAGTAAATCCTTGGCAAATCAAGGATGCTGATGAAACTTCACCTTTGTGTTCAGACAAGAAGAAAAACAAGACAGATTTGTCCAAGCAAAGGGGCACAACCTCATCCCCTTCCGATGAATTCCAGCTTTATTCCTCCCTGACATTCTCTGTGTCTAAAAACAGCGCCTGGAAGCTGATTAAAGATAAAAATCTAGGCAAGAAAAGAACAGTTCAGGTACTTTGCAGCAGCCACCTGTCAGGTGAGCAGGTTTTCTGCTGCTGCCAGGTACCAGATGTTCACCCCTGCAGCTCATCCACGAGGGTGACGGCGCGGGAGAGGCCCAGAGGGAAGGAGCACAATCCCTGGGATCCAGGGGGGAACGCCACACGAGAACCACCTGCTGCCAGAGGCACCAAAGCCCCTTTAAACACCCCTCAGACGCAGGAATTCCACTCCTGCCCCGTGCTATTGTTCCAGCTGAAGGCTTCCTGACGCAGCTGGAAGGTTGGCAAAGCATTCCCGCGGCTCCAGAGGCTGCCAGGTCCCACAAGGAGCCGCGTCCAACTTCCTCTGGAACGGCAGAGGAGCTGCTGGGCCAGAGCTGGGCCCGTCCTGCAGTCCCCCAAAAGCTCTGCGGGAATAACTCCCCAAGGAACGTCCAAACCACAGCTGCGCCTCTGAGATCTGCCCAAACTGGAATTACCAGCTTCACCCTCTCCACCTGCCTGGAAAACAGACCCTCAGAGAGGGCCTGGATACGCTCCGGTATTTATTCCGTAAAATTCCGTTTAACTGCCATCTGGAAAGAGAACTTCCACGCTTCCATGCCCAGTTCCCTGCTTTCCACAGCTCCTGCTGTATTCCCTGGGAATGGTGGAGAAATAAAACCCTTAAAGCTCTGCTCTGGGATGCCAACATCAATAAAACCCCACAGACCCAAGTGTTTTTTGTCAGTCCTCCGCATACCATAGGATTATTTCAAAAGTCATGAGATTAAACCAGAAAAACCCCAAAACTCATCCTCAAAGATCCCACAGGATATTTGGCTTTTATTATCACAGAATTACGCTCGTCCTTTAGTTTCCCCAGGCTAGAGGAGAGCACAAAACCCTACAGAGAGGCTCTGCAAGCTCACAGAGGTGGTGGCAACCCACAAACAGCTCCTCGCCCTTAAATATTCCAGCTCCGGCACGTGGAAGCTGAGTAAAGAGTAGGAAGAACAAGAAAGTGTCAATAAAACGCAGAAGAATTGAACGTAAAACTAATAAAGTGTTTAATCAGGGATGATTGGAGCTGGCAGAAGGTTTTAAACACCTTTAGTGGAAAAGCTGGATGGGATGTTCCTAGCCAGGATCAGAAAGGACACTGGAAATCCTCAGGTCAAGTACCCAGCTGGAAGCCTCCCTGTTTCTTCAGGGAAATAAAGATAATTAAAGAATATGTCGCTTTGGGAAGTCCTGTCATGTATTTACTGGAATTTATACTGCAGGCTGGCTTCTATGGAAAATATCTGCCTAAACTTAGTATTGATGTGTTTGTCTGTTTTACTGAACGTTCAGAGTCACCAAAGCCCAGAGTGCAACTGAAAATTTACCCTTATTTGTGTTGGAACAAGGGGATTATTTTCAGAATTTAAAGCTTCTTACAAACAGTTAAAATTAGTAGCAAGAATTCCAAGAAATACACAGAGAAACTATAAAATCCTGTTTACCAAGGCTGGCATTGATGGGATGTTTTCAACCATCATGTGCAATTCCAGGTAAAAGCAGTGCCCAGGTGAAGCTGCTGCACCTCAGGAACCAGTTATAAAAATGGGAACAACCAGAAATCGCTTAAAAAGCACCAATTTCAGACTCTGTAATGCCCCAGACTCCAAGTTCCTCTTTAATTCTTTGCTTATGACTGGTTTATGTTTCTTTAGCCCACACAGAGAGGTCCAAATATAGGCAAAGCTCCTTCCCCTACTTCCTCTGGCTTCCCAGCACAACTGGGCAAAGGGCGGGATAAAAAGGGTCAGATCCCAATCCAGGAGCATCCTCAGTCTAAGCACACCTGGATACGTGGGAAAAGCTCCTGCAGATTTTACTTTCCACTTATATTTTTGTTCTCAACCCCTCCAGGACCTTGCAAAGCAAACCAGAGCCCAAGAGCAAAGCAGATCCACGCCGCGCCCGGCTGTGACAGACTCCCAGCAGACAGCCCCGAGCCCCTGAGTTCATTAGCAGCAAAAAATACCAATCCCGAGGGACAGGAATACCCTGGAATAGACCCACAACTCCAAGCGAGGCTGTGTGAAGTTCGCTGGCAGTCAATTAGCCCGAGCTGGCCCAGGAGAGAGCCACTGCACATTCGGGAGAGAGAAAAGGCTGCTCCCAGGACACCGCACTATTCCAAGGCTTGTATTTATCTCCTCCCTGAAACACAGCAGCCAAAAAAGCCTCCTGAATATTCCCTTTTTTTATGTCCCATCCATTAGTTATGGAATTCAAACACCGTCTTCCCTGCAACACAATTTCCATCTGCAATTTGAGGCCTCCCGAGGATCCCGTTTGAAGTCGAGCACAGATGGGATGGAGTCTGCTGTGACTCGAAAATTACAGTTTTGCTCTTCAAATCCCACATTCTCATGGAAAGAGCCTTGGAAACTCCAAGTAAATCTATCACTATCGAGGCTTTCCACTCGAGAGAGGTGCCAGCTGCCCAGGTGAGCCACGGGGACGCTGCAGGAGGATTTAGGATTCACCCACACCCTTGCAGGGATGCAGATGGGATCCTGCACACCCCAGGGAGCAGGAGCAGAGCGGGGTATGACAGGAGTTCCTCGGGCACCAACCCCCAAATTACCCCATGGACACCTCTGCTCACTCCTCCTCCCCAGGATAATCCCATTTTTCACCTTGATGAGCCAGTGTTGTCACAGGGCCCCCCATTTTCCTCTCCCCAACATTTAAAAGAATTTACTTTGGGCAGAAGTGAACGCTCAAGATTTTAACACAAGTAATTTTTAAAAAGGTGCTTTTGATGAAGGTTTAAGAGCTGGACTCTCACCAATTACTCTGAACTGTAGTTTGTATTTATTATCATTTATCATTTGCCTAATAGGCATTAATGGCCACATTATCACCATAATATTAAAGCACCTACGAATCCTGCCCAGAAGTGCAAGCAGCAATAAAATGCTCAAAAGCTTTTATGTCAGCCAAAATGCTAAGCTGTACATTTGAAGGTTTTTAATTGCTAAACTGCTAAAGAGACACTGGCTTCTTTGGTTATAATTGCATCATTTAAAGTGGGCTGTTACAGCACAAATGTTGCTTTCTCAGTGGTTTAATTTTCCAGGGTTAAAAATCGAGAGTGTTTCTGTAAGATAAAAAATAAAGGAGTTTAAAGTGTCAGCTCAAAAAAACCCCTCAACTTGCTTTGCTGAAATTTATGGTTATGTAAAGAATTTTACCATTCCTAGCTCCTTAAAGTTACAGAATTCCATTCATCATTCCCAGCTCCTCAGAGTTACAGAATTTCACCATTCCCAGCTCCTCAGAGTTACAGAATTTCCTTCATCATTCCCAGCTCCTCAGAGTTACAGAATTTCCTTCATCATTCCCAGCTCCTCAGAGTTACAGAATTTCACCATTCCCAGCTCCTCGGAGTTACAGAATTTCACCATTCTAGTAAAATTACCAATTTTACCAGGAAGCATCATGAGCAGGCTTTGACATCACTACACTCTGAGCATCTCAGGTATCATCCCACTTGAAACGCAGAGAAACTCTATTTTTGTGTAAAGTTTAGAGAGTAAGACACATGATTAAGTTAAAAACCAAACTGTAGCCTAATGGAAATGCTTTGTCCTGCCCTGTACAGCAGAAAGCCAGGCCCTCAATGGACAATAGCCTGTATCAGCAAAGCAGAGAGCAATTAAACTCCACTGTCATCAAGATGTCACCCCACAGGCACGAGAGCTGAGCCAGCCGTGCAGCCTGTTCTCTCTCGCATGCCTGGAGCTTCTGATCTCAGCTAATCCAGGTTAAAAAGCTCCTCCTGAATAAAATGCAGTGTGTTTGTTGGGTCTCTGCTGCAGAATTTAGCTGGGGACTCAAACTGAACCAACGGAGCTGTGCACGGGCGAGGCACCCCCATCCCTGCACCTCCCTGCCTGGGCAGTGCCAGAGCTTCCTCCAGCCAGGAATTACGGGAAGGAGATGGAGTGGGAAATAGGATACATGAACCCCATAGCTCCCCAAACACCCATTCCAAAAACTCAGGACAAGGGATGGAGGTGGAGGCTCGCCAGCCTCAGTGACAGGCTGCAGCTCATGCTGATTTCTGCCAGACTCCCACTGGTTTTTCATGGAATCATGGAATGGTTTGGGTTGGAAACCCAATCCAGTCCTACTGCCAGCCATGGGCAGGGACACCTGCACTATCCCAGGTTGCTCAAGCCCAGCACAACTTTTTTGTTTCAATTTGGTGACTCCAATTAAAACTTCCCAGTGCTTCGAAGCAATCTTTGCTTCCCAGCACAGCATTAAGTGATGATTTTTCTGTACTTGCAAAAACAAAGCTTTAAACTCCCAAATAACAGATGGCTCTGACACAGCCTGATACTCTGGCCATCCTCAGCACCAGACACAAACCTTGGGAGAGGTGGGTTTGGGAAGGGAGCTCCAGCTCCCTGCACACCCCAAAAAACCCCGGAATGAACCACATCGCTCCCAACCAAGCCAAGATGTTTGGCCAGCACAAGGTGCAGTAGTTTTCCACTAGGAAGGAAAGCTGGGCACAGAGGCAATTTAGGCAATGCCTTTCAGGAAGAAAATTAAAAGGAGGCTCAAATCCTTGGAGAAATAATTAAAGTATTGTGAATTGGTATCGAGTTTACTCAGCCCACTGTGGAGCAGGAGACTTTGTTTGGCTGGAGCAGAGCCTGGCTCTGGCAAACAGAGCAGCCCATCCACTGGGCTGAGCCCTTCCCGAGAGCAGGAACCACCAAATGACTTCCTGCAGTCCCTGCTCCTACATTTCCATGGCAGTGCAGGTCCAGGAACTGAGTAACTCTTTCACCAGCGCGGAGATGGACACGGATTCGCTCCGCAATAAATATGAACACACGCAGGGGCTGCCACGGCTGCAAGGAGGAAATTGTCTGTCTCCAAAGAAAATGCCAGCTTTGTTCGTGCACAGCTGGCTTTTCCAGAGGACACTGAAGAGTTTAATCCAGCTGTCTGCAGGGAAAAGCTCCCCTGCCAGGGGATGGAGAGGGACACTGCAAGAGGACAGGAAGATACAGGTTCATTTTAAGAGCTCCAACATTTTTACTCCAAACATCAGTTCCCTTGGGAATGGCCAGTCAGTCACTGGATTCACTGCTGCTTCCTGGACACCCAGCTTCACTGCAGGATGGGATCTGCGGGCTCTGCCCGGCTGAAGATGGAAAGCAGGGGAAAACCATCCCAAAACCAGAGGGGACTCCAAATCCAGCCCCAGAAACAACAGGGCTCCAAAGCCACCCCAAAACCGGAGCGGTCCCAGGCCAGGGGGAACGTGGATGGCAAGAAACAGGAAAAGACCCAAGTGGGTTTGTGGCACCACGGGCTCCCAATTAACTCAGCCACAGCTCCAGATGTCAGGAGCAGAGGCAGGAGTCGGCCTCCTCCGGGAATCCCAGTTCGGAGACTCCGGGCCCGTTTCCCAACGGGACAGTGCTCCTTTTTTTAACTTGATGTTTTCCTTCTCTGCCTTTCCAGGGAGTTACGGGAGACCTGCTCATTAAGGGGAGCAATAATCATAAAGTCTCATCACCAGGCTGCCACGAGGGCTGTAAGGATGATTATCTGCAGTTTAATCATGATAAACTCCCACCAATTCCACCGTTAACAAGATGGGGCTGCTCAGGGAGGCTTTGCCAGAGGACCAGGAGCCAACTCCCACGACTTCCAAAGGCTTAGGGAGGAAGGCTTTTGGAAGGAAGAAAGCCCCTTTGCATCCCTGTGCAGCTTCCAGTGTTCAGACCTGATCAAAGCAGTCAAAATCAATTAAAAATGCCTCTAATGAAAGAATTACTAAGTCACAGAACACGGTGCCCATTTTTTAGTGTAATAACCCAGGAGTTTCCTTCCTCCAAGTGAAAAAAAAAAAACAACCCTCCCAGTTTTGATACAATTACTGCATCTCCCTGCAAAGGAAGTTTCATTTTGTGCGAGTGGATTTTCTGTATCTGTTACTCACTCCAGAAGGGTGTTCCAGACCTTCCCTGACACCGAGAACCAGCAGCCCTCAAAGCTATTTTAATTTTATTAGTGTTGCATTCTTGAGTCAAAACTGCCCATTCAAACACCTTTACCTTTACTTCAGTCTCGTCCTGTTCTCCCCGACACAGAGGTTCAAGGATCCCTTTCCCTTTCCCACAAGCACACCAGAAATCAGCAAAATTCTGCACTAACTCTTCTTTTTATCACCCTTTTTCCTGAAGGGGTTTTTCTCCTCTAACTCTGACTAAAAGCAATAAAAGGTAAAAGTGGGGAAGCATAAAACAAGTTGCAACAACATTTCCCAAAGCTCTCCTACAAAGATAACGCTGTGCTGGCAAATTCACTGCAAAAAAATACATCAAGCACAAACCTAGAAATAAGTCCTATTGTTTAAGACTTGCAACTAATTTAGGCAAGAGCTAAATGAACAAATCCCAACGCTCACCCCCTTATTAAAAGTAGCAAGTTTTGAGTAGGTTGCTTATACAGGAGGAAAAAAGTGGTTTAAGTAAAATTAATTTTGAATTTAAATCTGCTCCTACGGCCTGAGTCTTGCAGAGCAGCATTGCCTGGCTTTGAGCAGTTACAGTAAATTAAAGACAGGGTAGAAAAAAGGAAGGTAAATATTGGTATTTCTAAAGTGCAGGCAAAGGAAAGCAAACCCTTAGATTTGTTTTTTGAACACGTGGATTTGCTTTGAAGCAAAGTTTTCAACAAAAAACAGTACTGCAGACAGAATGAAGTTTCCTGTTTTGCCTCCATATATTGGAAACACTAATAATATCGAATATAATATTAAATATAATATTAAAGATTCCTCTAAGAGAAGTTCAGCAGTATCTGCAGCATCTGCACACATTTGCATTGCAAGACAATTCAGCCAGACCTCAGGCTGGCAAGAATCCCATTAAGACATCCATGCCCAAAATTCCCTGGGTAATCATCTCCTGCATGCAACACTGCTTGTTTTTGCAGCAGTGTTTTATTGGAGTTATCAGATGATCCTGTTAAGTTGGGAAAGGACTGAGGGGGAAAAAAAAAAAACCAAACTACAACAACACAACAACAACAAAACTGGCAGAAGGAAACTGAATCATCCAAAATTCCCAACTCTGCTAAAGGTGACCAGCAGTGCTGGTTTGCCCTGAGGGATTCACTCGTTATGAGCCAAGAATTCAGGGGGGTTAGATGTTCTCAGATTAATATTTTAAGAGTCATTCCTGTCCAACAGGACACCTTGAATGAAGCCTTCTGGCAGAAGAGGGAAGTTTGCTGATTTTGAGGTGCTGGAGACGTGGCCACCTCTGCAACAACCCCGAAACCTTGTGGAAATGACAAGGAAAACAAATCTCCATGGTGGAAACGGCCTGGCTCACCGCTGTCCCTCTAGGAGATGGCACTTTTCCCTGATTCTAGCCTTTCTGAAGCAATGCAGCATTACAGCTTTGGGGCTGTTTTGACAAGGAAATCAGCTCTGGGGAACACGAGGATGGGAGGCATTTGGGGTCTGATTGCCCAAAAGGAACCACAGCAGCTGCCCAGGGTTTCTATCCCTGACCATTCCCCTCCTCAGTGGGTCCAGATTTGACACGTGGATACAACCGAAAAAACCATGATTTTTATAAATTTCACTGAAAAGATTGAGAATTAGTTATTAAATCTCAGGAAGACCCAAGATTTGTTTCCTTTCCCTGAGGAACAGGAAGCAGAAATTGGCTGATGTGCACTGGCCTGGCCCAGATGCATCCAGACACCCACGGGGAGGGGATCCTGTCCTGCAGGATGAAACCTCCCTGTTTCTGCTGCTCACAGCACAACATCCACCATGAGCACTCACCTGCTCTTCTGGCCAGTTATATTCTCTTTAAATCTCCTTTTGTTTCAAACTTCACTCATTTCTCTGCTCTCCTGAACTGCTCTGTGGGTCAGAATTCAGGGAGACCTGGTATCACTGCACAAAACCATCTCCAGTTCTCATCTTGCTACAAAAATGTAACACAAAGGTCTCCCAGCCAAGCATCTTCCAAGAAACAGAGTCATCAAATCATAATTCTTAGCCCAAGAGTTCATGTTTTTTTCTGAACTGCTACCTTAAAAAAGCTGCTTATGGACAATTCTTTAATGATTGTAAAGCACAAAAATTCTCACAGCGTTGGCCAGACCTAAGATGTGGATGAAAAACTCACCCTCAGAGGGTAAAATGGCTAAAGGCTTTTCCAGGAGCAGCTCTCTCAAGTGTATCTACTACAAGTATTTCGCTTTTTGCACTGTACAAAACCCCCAACTGCCAGAAGAAAACGTTTCCCAAATTAATACAGAAAAGTGTGTCACGATAGCACATCTCAACTCCCCCTCATCCCCATCTTTTATAAATAAAGCTTCCAGAACTGATTCAGACACCCAAGCTCCTCCATCCGAGGCTGACGGCCACAAAAGTGATGGGAAGTGACAACAGAACCACATTTAGGGCTTGTTCCACTGGCCCCTCCAGAAGTTTTCCCTAAATAAAGCATTTCACCCCTGGTTCAAACTCCCCCACCTGTCAAACACAGGTAAAGTTTCCCAGATGGAAAGCAAGAGCTGGATCACACTGGTACCTGCAAACCAGGGGTCCTTAAATCCCAGGAACATCCTGAGCTGGAAGGGATTCCTCACAAGGAACATCAAAGTCCCACTCCCGGCCCTGCACAGACACCCCAACAATCCCACCCTGTGCCCTGACTGAGATCCTTCAAAACAGCCACAGAGCAGCAGGAGACACATGAAAGAAGAAAATTTAAGTGTATTAAGAACAGCTTAATAAACAACTCAGAAAACTTTTCAGAGACAACAGCTCAGGCAGATTTTTAAAACCACAACCTTTAAGTTAGACTGAAAAGTAAGGATTCATTTAAATCCCATTTATGCCGGAATGCCCAAGTATTCCAACACTGGCTGGCTCCAAGTCTGCCTAAGAGAAAGGAAGAAGGATACTCTTGAATTACACCAGGTGGGTTTCACTGAGCACTGAGGCACCTCAGCTCAGACTTCAAGCACCATTCCAAGAATAGTTTTATAAAAACGCTGAATGGGTCCAGTCAGCTAAAACTCAGTTAAAAATAAATCTCTTAAATGCCTTCCAATATACCTGCACTGCTGTGCTCCTCACCAATCTGTGGGTTTCCAATTATTATTATTATTGTTTTTAAGCTACTTTTTTTTCACCCATCACGTTAAAAAGCCACACAGGCACAAAGAGAAGCTGGCTAATTACAGCTCCAAAACTGTCAGCAAATGTACAGTGAAGAGAGAGCTGGTGGAAAACTCTGTCAGTTTGGCATCTCCAGCATTATACGTAACAAAAAAGATAATTCACCTTTTCAGCCCCAATCAAGGTAACACGGCTCGTACAGCCAAGATGTTATTTGGAGCAGTTTTACTGTGTCAGGCTGCTCACGCAGAGCGAGCTGAGACATTTAATACGTGAAAATTAAAGCAAGCGATTAAACACAGCAACACCGGGTTACAACTTATAAAACAGGAATAGTGAAATATCAGAAGCTGACAGCTGTTTCTGACCTAGTTTTCACTGGAGAACAGTCAAAGAGCCGAAAAGACTGAGGCGAGGCTGAAGGTGCTGAAATTCCAGTAGTGCTGGGGAACAGGATTAGAGGAAAAGCCTTCAGACATTCAAAGGACTGAGGGAGTGTCACCGAGAACAGGGAGGTTCAAGAGCTTGGGTTCAGTGGCAAGGGACATCCTGGGGAGGAGGAGGAGGGACAGGAGGGCTTTAGCCAGGCGGGGATGAAGCCAGAGGCGTCGCAGGACCTCCTCACTGGGGCAGCAGGAAGCCAAGGCGAGGAGGAGAGAAAACCTCAAACACAGGAAGGAATCGTTTCAAAGCCATCGTGCCTGGATTTCAGGAGATATTTTCGTTGCTTTTCTTCTGAGAACACAAATGTGCTGTCAAACACCTGTGCTCATTTGAATAACAAGAGGAAAAATTAAACCCCTTTTTATGCAAGAGAACTGCAAGTACCCAGGGCTTCCGAGAGCTCGGGGAGGGGGGGGCTGGTGCAAGGAAAGCCAGGTGATCCCATCCCAGTAAGCTGTTCACATGTCTCCCTCTATTCTACAGCTCCAAATTTATTTCCACCAGGCAGCTCCACGCTGGTTTTAAGCCTCATTAAGAAGCAGTATGTTGCTGGGCTGACATGTCAGATTTTTAAATGACCTTTGTACCAACAACAGCGTTTCCAAGCTGCTAAGAACAGACAGGGGGGGAAAGAAAAAACCAAACAAGTGGTTTTCCATGATTAGGAGAGGTACGTGGCTGTTTGCACTTATTTGAGCTCCAAAAAAGCCCCCACCTGTCAGTAAAGCAAGCTATTTAAAAAAAGAGCAATTCTCTCTGAAGGGCAGCTGTGACGGCATCGGCACTGTTGGCCATTCTTAACGTGGGACTTATCACACAAGGTAAACAGGAGTGACTATCAGTTAATGAACAACACAACCCCGAGGCTGAATTTTAAAGAGCGTTTTCTCCACTGCAATCGTTTAATGAAAATACAGCAGTTCAAACCCACCGAATTTGCTTACGAAAGTCTAATTTATTTTAGGACATATTAAGACCAGGGCTGATTCACTTGCCTATGTGCTCATAAGGTGGCTTAAATGAGCTGCTGAAGCATCAGAACGATCCTTATCTTCCACAGGGCTTTACTCCTTTTCTTGCAAGAGAAAAATATAGAAAGACAATTGAGAGATCAGATTGACAAACTCGTCCAACCATCCCGGAACAAATCTCACCTCACAGACACACTGCTGAGCCCAGGAAAACAAGCCTGGACCAGTTCTTTCTCCCTTGTGCCCAGCTATATCCTATTGACACTTGAAGGGAAGAGTAATTACTAGTCTGAGAAAGTTCTGCTGAAGATGATCCTCAGATGTTCCTCACGGAGGCACAGACAGCGCCGCTGGAAGAGGCCGCGACAAACCAAAGTCAGAGCCTGGATCCTGAAGGAATCCCAGAGAAATCGGACCAGCAACACCCCACGAGCCAGACCAACCCCAAAAGCTACAGCAGGAGGCTCAGACAGATTCTTGTGGCCTCCAGGCAAACAGAGCTGCTCCAATGCCAACCAGGACAGTGGGAACACAACCTGACAGACACTCGGAATTCAGCAGGGACGTCACCCAAATTTCCTACCATCTTCAGAGGGGAGAAAGCAATAACACAGTCAAATATTCCAGGGTTTTTTCTATCACTGAGGGAAGCTGCCCACGAAAAATCCAGCTGAAAATACCGAGCACGAGAACCTCTCTAGATTTCCTTGTGTTACATACCCTCTGCTAACAGCCTCCTCCAGCTTCCAGGGATGCTTTCTCCAGGAGAAAAGTGAAGGCAGTTGCCTGAAGAAGTTAAATTAGGTGCTGCCTTCACTTCAGCAAGAAGCACAGAACCTGCACTGTTTGAGCTACCTCTCTATTTGCACTGCCAGGCTGGTCGGTAACAAACCTGCTCCAAAAATAAAGCGACAAACAGTAAAAGAAAGAACACACTCTTCTCAACTGGCAGAAATCTACCTAAAAAATAAGTCAGATGTTTCTTTGCTCCCCGCAACGACACCTGAGAAAGTTCAGGTTACAACGAATTCCAAAAATAAACACGAAAAATTTTCAGATAAGAAGAGGAAAAACATACCAGGGCTGCTGACTAAACAGAGAGCGACCACAGTGCTGCAAAAAGACTCCCCGGGTCTGAGCCCAAAAACCCCCAGAGAATTCAGACATTCAGACAGAGAATCTCTCTTGCCTGACAGAGGCAGCTCAGCCAATTCACACATGCAAAAGAAGTGGTGTGGCCACTGAGCCGGCACTTAATTGTCTGACCAGAATTTTTGGTCTAAATTTAACAGTCCAGGCAAGTCGTAGTTAGCTGGAACGTTTCGCTCTCTTAGCCCATCTGAGTTAGGATAAATGTGTTTCTTCCTGCTGTCAGCCTCAGTAAATTTAGGCTTAATGACAAGTAAAAGGCCTTTAGATGGAGTTAAATGGCTTTAATTGTATGAGAGAGCTCAAACTTGCAGCCCAGTGCAGGCAGCACCCACATTAGGTACAGCTCCAAGTGGTTGCAGGAAGGTTGTGGAAACATGCCTGGAACTACAACATCAAACCTTCCAGGTAGTAAATCTATTTCTTCTCCCCCTTCTCACGTTAAGAAACCCCAAAGTGTTCTAGATTTTAATGCATTAAGAACAAAGTCCGTAATTCATGAGCAGAAAAACGTTTGCTGTTGCTTTTAATCACCACCACGCTCCACGTCAACCCGAGCGCCTGCTCCAGACAGATCCAAGATAGCCCGTTTACGTCCACAAAGGTTAAATATGTTTTACTTTACCCATTACTACCTCCCTCTTCCCATTTCCACATTTGCAAAGATTAAACACGAAGCCGCTTCCTTAGCAGAGCTGTGTGTTTTGGGACTCTCCACCAGCTCCGAGACTCCAGGCTGGGAGAACTGGTTTGTGACAATGCACTCGTGCTCGGCTGCATCGCTCTCCTCCGGAAAACCACACTTTATCTCTGGAATACAAACAAGGACCGGGAGCTGGGATGTGTGTTGGGAACACAGGAGCTTTCAGATGCTGTCCCTCAGTCACCTCAATGGCGTTAGGGAATGGGGACCTCAGTGAGGCAGGAGACATTTGGGCTTCGCAGCAGGAAAAGCACCGGCAGCTTCCCACAAAACACAGAGATAACCAAAGGCTCTTTTTAGTGCTGACTAAATGGGAGAGAAGGAAGCAGAGCTTGTGGCCAGGACCACCAGGCTCCCATCAAAACACAGCTGCCCTGCAAGGACACGGAGTGGGAACACGAGCAAGGTCACAGCCACAGGTGTCACTGAGAGCACTTTTCAAAAGAAATTGGTCACAGAGCTCCTACGCACTTCTTAAGGGACTATTTATGGGAGCAGAAGTTGTTCTTAATTCTGCGAGAAGCAGAAGCAGAGGTCACCATTGGGGCTCCGGCAGCTCTGAGGGCTGAACATCCCTGGAAGTGGGAACAGGTGCTGCCAGGCTTTTTCAAAAACCTCTTTTAATGCCGCAGGAACTCTGGTTTCAGAGCAAAGTCCTGCTCAGCACTGTCTGCAGTCAGCAGGATCTGCCCCAGACACTGCTGAAGGAAATGAAGACACCCTGTGACAGAGGCTCCGACCTTCCCAGCTCCGTCATTTTACAGCAGTTTCGCTCTGAATCACGAATTTCCGCCTCCGTTTGGGGCCGGGTGCTGGAGCCCCACAAGTCAGGGAGTTAATGAGCTGCTGCCACACCGTCCCTGTGGCAAGTGTCAGACGCGCAGGGAGCACTTCAAAGGCCCCGAAACTCTCCCTGGGAGCGAGGGCTGCTCCCTTCCCCAGCATCCCGGCGGAAAGGTGAGCCCAGCCAGGCCCGGCTCGCTGGCCTTATATGGCTTCCAAGGCACAATTTCCGCTTGCCCAAGCTCAGGCAGGGTGGAAAAATTTGCTTCCTTGCTACTCCGCCCATGCCGGGCTCCGAAAAGCATCTACTGAATCCTGGATGGGAAAGGAATGGAAGAATTTACGCTGCTCAGCTCCCTGGAAGAGGTGAAGCCGCGGCTTTGGCAGCACCCCGGGTCACCTCAAACACCGGGGGAGAGCAGGGAGCCGACAGGCAGGCAGGGGTGCAGGGACAAGCTGGAACCACAGCTTTTATTCTGTGCATCCCCTAGGAAAAATTCTGATTTTTCTCGCTATTCAGCTGCACTTAAGCCTTTCACGTTCGATGGCAGCAAGCTTTACAGGTTAACAACGAATTGGGAACATAATTTCCTTTGACTCATTTAGCCATAATACACTTTATCATACACCAGGAGCAGAGCAAACAGCCTTGGCTCAGGTTTGCACACTGTTTTCTGCACAAATCAGTATCACTGTGAACAATTCTGAAGGCAGATCTACCTCCTGGTCAGTGAGGTCCACGCTGTCCAGGCTTTGTGTGATTATCAACTTCTCTGAGCATCACGGACCAACCCTCCCATTCACTAAACAAACACAGCCACATCCATCATCCTCAATATCCACAAGGGCCAGTGAAAAATGAAGCCCGGTGCATGCAGGCAATTAAAAAGCTGCTTCACTTTCAATAAATGCTGTTACTCTGTGGATTATAAAGTTGGGGGGGGGTTTTAAATGTGCATGATCACTTGCTTCCAGCCTTGCTGGCCCATGTCAAGATGATCCCCTATTTCACAGCAGATTTCTCTCAGTGCAAGAAAAGGCAGAGATTTATCTCCAGCCATCAGTGGTTTCTCCTCGCTCTCACCTGCTGGTCACCAAATGGCAGAACCCGGCTCATCCACACACAGATTCCCTCAAAAGAGAGAAAAATGGTGGCAAAGGAGCTTCTAAAACTTAAGTTCTGCCCATTCCCTTGTTCCCTTCCTTTTTGGGGACTGGGAGAGGCAGAAACACAGCCCGTTTGATTTTCTCATAGAAACCAGGAGCCAAAACCAACTGAAATCAGCGCCGGAGCTGGAAAGGTACAACAAAACTCACACAAACATAAAGTCTAGACACTGAAATGTGGAAATATGATTCAAATAACCACAACTGGCACATAACGCACTGATTGCAGCCCATCGCAGAATGGGCCTCAGTGGGGAGGAATATAGAAGAAAGATTAAATTAGTTCTTCCACCTCAGCTGCAGAAAATATGGATCCTGTGGGCACAGTGATATGGATTGAGCCGGAGTTTCTTCCGTCCTGCTGGGATTTTTCTTAGGATTTTAAGTAACGCACGTCTGCTCTTGCTAAATGACAACAATCAGCTTAAAATGTGATAGAATCACAGAATGGTTGGGGCTGAAAAGACCACAAAATTCAATTATTCCACCCCATGCCATGGGCAGGGACACCTTCCCAGGTTGCTCCAGACTGGCCTTGGACACTTCCAGGGCTGGGGCAGCCCCAATTCCTCCAGGAAACCTGTTCCTGTCCTCCCATCACTGATCCCATATGAACTTGCCCCAGGTGTCACATGGCTGCTCTTATCAAAGCGTGGCTGAACTGATATATCCTCAAAATACAGAGCTAAGTAGCCAAGAGGATGTTTGTGCTGATGAAATCTAAATACTACAAAGATTTAGGCAACTGGTTGTTCTCAGGAAGTTGTGTGGTACCTGCTGAACTGCATCACGTGTGGACACAAACCTAAAGGACAAAGTCTGAGTCTACCATCAAACCCAACAGCACAGGATGGAGCCCAAAAGGAAAAATAGCTCAGTTTTCCACAGAAATCTGGGCTGAAGTGCTTTTTCCAGCATAAAAGCCTGCACGGAGGGAGAGCAGAGGGTTAACCACGATCAGGCTGGACCAGACCAGGGAAGACTCCAGGTGGGGGTGGAGGTGGGCAGCTCAGTCAAGCCCTGCTCACCAGCAGTGACCTCTTTTTGAGTTAAACAAATGCTGGTTTCTTTAAATTAGAAAAAGGCACTAGTCCAATGTAAAGAAAGGAGAGACCAAGCGCACGGAGCAGTGTTTTTTCTAGACTGTAAAGCAAAAAAGGATTGGATTTTGGGAAGTCTGCTCTGCCAGTGCAGCAGGGATACACAAACCACTCAGCAAACTTACTGCTGAGGGGTTTAGCACACTCTTTAGTATATAAATGCTTGAAAAAATCCCCAAAACCCACCAAAATCCTTAGTCAGAAGGCAATAGCAGGTTACCACGGTGTGCAAAAGTTGCCTTACGTACATGGGATGTTTCTAAGCAACACACGAGCTACTATAGAAAACTCTTATCAGCAAATCCAAGCTCCTTTCCTGGGTAATTCATCTAGGTCAAGCTAAGGCACGTTGAAAGCCAAAGCCCAGTTTTGGTGATGCCTCCTCTGTATCCACCCTGGATGAAGTATTAGCACAGTTCAGGTTGTATTTTCATGGGCATTAAGCTCACTGCAGATAATGGTTCCTCCAGAAACAGCATTAACCTTAATTATTCAGAGGTAACTCGATCCCAACCTTCCTGATGTTATGACGCTGAGAGACGACCACTTTTTCCCCCCCCTTCAGCTTCTCCTCCCCGCAAAACCCAAACAAATCTGGGATATTCCACGGCCGTGATCCCAAATGAGGGTATCCAGCACAGGATCCCAGACACGGGGTATCCCTTCAAAGTCTACCTAAACCCGCGCTGCCACTCCATCCATTCAAACGCATTCTCCTGTGCATTAGCAGCAAAACCACTAAGTCAGCCAAAATGTATTCTTCTCCCATGGATTAGCTGGCACAAATTAGTACGGGAGTGACGCATGCAGTCTGTCCCTTCCCATTTTTCAACATGCACAAACACCGGGGATTTGGAGACGCTTCACAAGTTTCTGCTTACAAGTTACGGGCAGAGTTTAAATGGCCTGAAACGTGCAAATTGTTCGGGAGATAACACGTCCATTTACCAACGGGACCTCAAATGCTCCCTCCAACAAAATCTCCCCTCCCTCGGCAGCGACGAAGGTGCTGCTGCTGTCCCAGCAGAGCCGGCACGATGCGAGGGAACTGTTTCAACAGCCACCAGCCCTCTGCCAAGCTGCACCATGACAAAAACCAACTGAACAGGACAGAGCGCTTCAGACGGGTTCAGAAAAGCCCTGGTGTTGGAGGATCACTCTGAGCTGACCAGCAGGAGCCACTCGAGGCAGGACACGGGTCCTTGGGGAGACACATTGTTCTGGAGAGACTCTTCAGATCAGATACGCTTCAGACAGATGTTAAAAAGATATGTTAATAGCTTTCCCTTCTGCTGTTTAAGTGGAATAAGAAATCTGAATATACTGAAAAAGAGCAAGGCTTTCATCTTGCTGGGGAATGAACACAATCGCCACATCCAGCTGCCACTGATACAACTGATGAAATATCCCACTTAGATTTAAAGAAGAACAACATAGCCCCATATAAATAACATAAAGGGTTAATCTTCTAGCTTGCTTCCCCCAGTATCGCCAGAGATTATTAATTCAAATTCAACCTCTCCAATTAATGGCAGGGTATGTTTTGCTGATAAAAAGCAGATCACGTTTGATCCAAAAAGAAAAAAAAGCACCCTCAATCACAAGGATTCTGCCACAAACTTTCTATTTTCCCTTGGCACATCACCAATTAGACCTAGTTCTTT
The DNA here is from genome assembly GCA_013389985.1 of Dryoscopus gambensis. Lineage (NCBI taxonomy): Eukaryota > Metazoa > Chordata > Aves > Passeriformes > Malaconotidae > Dryoscopus > Dryoscopus gambensis. The sequence goes on from WEIT01040911.1 coordinate 56,761, forward strand.
AGTCTGCTACCACCAGTATGAAAAAAAAGCATAATGGGTTTATAATTTGCCACCGAATCCCATAGCAACTGTACGTCACTTTAGATGTAAATTACAGACAATTCCTTCCAATGCCGTTTGAAAACTATAGAGATGAATCTATAATTTGAGCAGATCCAAATGGTATATGGTCGAGAGAAAAAGCCTCCCTAAATAATTGAAAGGAAACTGCCACGGGCCAAAACATTCCTCGTGCACAGCGTTCAGTGTCTCTTTGTCCCCTTCCTTCCAATGGGAGGTGCCACGTTCAGGTCAACGTGAAGAACATCGAGCTGGAGTTGAGCAGTTCAGGGTGTTCTGCAGATCCTGTCCCATTTTTGCTGATGAGCCGTACGTGTGCGATGAGCTTCCTCTCCAGCCTCCTCTGATTCATTCAGTCATGTCACCGACTCATGCTCCCGATGTCGTAAGAGCCTCAATTTTGACGGACTACAGCATCAGTGAATTAATAGGACAGGAAAAAACAGGTTACGGGGAAGGAGGAATGATGCAAAAAAGCTTTGAGATAATTCAATGAATTCTGATTCGAAAGCTGGATTGTTCTTCTCCTCCTGACACCTGCAAGCAGCTTTCAATTCTCAAGTCAGCATGAATACGCATTACCCTAAAGACCCTGTAATGACAGCACAGCCTTCATTTTGTGTTTCGTGCTTTGAACACAGCAAGATGAAGGAATCTCCACAACCTGCTCCAAAAAACCAAGGCTGGAAAGTTATTTCAATAAACAGCAACTCCAAGGGGTCGGGTTAACCCTAATTTTCAAGGGATTGTTTCTCTCACGGTCGGTTTTAGAGCAGCGTGGGGAAGACGATTTGGGAAGCCACATCTATCAGACCACAGCTCCAAAATTCAGCTGGGTGAGCACAGGGACAACGTGCTTTGGTTATCTCAGCTCAGTCCCCAATAAATATTTGTGCATCTGCCAAAGTTCACCAGTGAATCAGCCGGTGGCTTCAGTTCAAAACACTCCAGGGGTAGCAGGGGCAGCGAGGGACAACGGGAGCAGGAGCTGCTGCTCAGCTGCATCACCGAGGGACGCCAAAACCTTCTTTATATCCTCCTAAAACCACCAGGCAAGGCAGAAACCGTGTTAGGTCAACACATAAGGTGACAGAGAAAGGTGTGCAACTGCATCATGTTGCTCGTTATCAAACAACCACTCCTCAGCCACCCCAGCCGCAGAGAGAGGTTTTAAAGAAATGTGTGGAAGTTGGGAAATTCCCAGGTGAGGGTTCCAGGAACAGCCCGAACGCTGTTTACGTGCTGCCGGCACCTTCACCGCGAGGGAGACGGAGCTGCTGCCGAGGGACACCCGGGTCTGCCGTGTGGCACCTGAATCGTGCAGGAAGATGGTGACTTACTCAGGATGCTGCTAAAAGAATAGGCGTGAAAAATAAAGGATGGACGATAACTAAGGGTATTAGGTGAGGATGGATAAAATATCTCCTCACTGAGGACAGGAATGAAAGAGGAAAGCAAGCCATGGGCGTGAGGATCTCCCTTGTACCTTGACAAGGGCAGCAAGGAAGTTGGAGGCAGACAAGAAGTGATGGGAAAAGTCATGGAGTCATCTTATCCTAGAATGGTTTGGGTTAGAAAGACCTTGAAGACCATCCATTCTGCCATGACCACGCGCAGAAACACCTTCCACCAGATCAGGTTGCTCCAAGCCCCATCCAATCTGGCTTTGGCCATGCCCTGCTTTTATTTTGGGGGGAGTGGGAATGCCTAGCCACGTACACACCCCCAAAAGCAAGGCAGCAAACTGCAGGCTGCTCTAGAATTACACTCCCTGGAGAACCCAGAGCTGTTTCAGGTGAACACACCAGACTGGCTCCATTTCATCGGTGGACAAACCAACTTGGGCCACACTTCCCAGCGCCCAGCCCGCAGTAGCCAGAGCTCTCGGTTTCACAACTGTGGGGAAACAGTTTCAGGGGCAGCAAGTTTCACAAGGAGCAGCTGGGCCACATCTCACAGCGTCCCCTGTGACGCCAGAACTAATTCTCTTTTTAAGGCTCCTATTTCTTTCAGGTGAGCTACTGAAGAAACCTTTCCCAGGATCAGGAGGAGCCAGCAGCCCTGGGAGCTCCTCAGCAGCAGCTCCACGTCCTCTGTACATGACACAGGCACAGCTTGCTGGAAACACAAGAGTTGGGGATCAATATCACAGAATCACACAATGGTTTGGGCTGAGAGAGACCTTAAAGCTGAACCTGTTTCAAACCCCTTTCATGAGCAGGGACACCTTCCACTAGACCGTGTTGCTCCAAACCCCATCCAGAATGTGGATCTGAGACCGTTTCCTTCCCTAGGACGCAGACAATTCAGCACAAACCCAGGAGCACAGCTCAGCAGAGACCCAAGAAGACAAATCTCTTTCTCCACAGCCCCGCCGCCTGATCCACACATGGTGCGGCTCCGCACCAAGCCTGCAACTGCTCTGGCACCAGGGACACTCCAAACAAATGGCAGCTCGCCCGGCTGGGTGATCATTTTTGGATTATGTAATCCCAATACATTATTATTAGACCAAGAACAAACTCAAGCAAGGAACTGAAGACATTTCCCTGCCCGTTCTGGCAGAGGGACAGAGCCTTGTCGCAGGAATCGCACGGACGTGCTACCCCGGAGCCCGAAACAGGTCAGACTGCACATGTTGGACTCCAGGTAACACAAACAGCAGGATTGGATTCCAGGCCATTATCCATATTACACAACGCTGCCGTCAGTTCCACCACATTTCAAACCAAACCGAGCAGAAGGAGCCTGAGCAAATTTTTTCCATTTAACTACTGCAGCCCAAAATTAAAGCGGAGCTGGACTGGACAAACACACGATGCAAAGGTGTGTTGGAGGCGGCTCCCCGCAGGGCCGGGGCCCAGCGCTTCCGAGGAAGCCGAGACGTTCCACGAGCTGGGGAAACTGTTTATAGAACCGATGCAGAATGAGCATATGTGTTTAATAGCCCACTAATTGTTGCGTTATTCACTACACAAACAAGCAGCTCTTCTGCCCTTATCCCTTCCTGCCCAGTTAATCACCAGGAGCCTCTGACTATTTCTCTTTTGGGTGGCGGTGAAGGAAGCAAAGTTCATTAGTGGCCGTTGGCCACCAAACAATCCCGAGCCCAGACTTCATTTAGAAAATAAACACCACTATTCATGTGTGACACGGACTCGGAATAGCTTCCCAAAATATTTAACGCAGCTGCCTGTAGTCTTCCTACTCTCCCTCCCCCAAAATAAAAGGCTTTCCCACTATATAGGAAAGAATTATTTGGATTATTTGTTTCATTTTTCAGAGGGGAAAAAAGCTAACAATTCAACCTACCCAAGTCGCTTATTCCTCCTGACTTCTCATAATGCTGATAAACACTCATTAAAATATAAGTTGATAAAGCCTGGTACAGTCATTACCTTCGTCCTCATACAGAGATTGCCCAATTCAGTGATGTGATGTAACCAACACCCTAAATTAAAAATAGTGTTGTGACAACATATGGTTTATCCTACAGAAGCTGGCAGGCAGGACGCTCCTAATGACAAACGGGTTTAGGCTCCCAGCTTCCCCCAGCAAGGTGAGGAGACAGAAATGCTCGTCGCAGAATCAGAGGCGGAAAGAAAAAATAAAATAAAAAAATAAAATTACACTAAAAAATGACAGTTTTGAACCCCTCTCCGGTCCATCCCAACACCAGCTGCCGAGCATTGCCATTATTCTCTATTTACATGACTAATAAGCTCTCTGGATGCATTTCAAGGAAACGGCACGGAAAAGACAATCTGGAAATTTCAAAATACAGCCTGAACGTGCCTCTCTCCTCACCGCCACCCCGGGAGGGGGGGGATGAACAACCGGGTGTCCCGGGGAGGGGACAGCGACGGAGGGACCCCCCCAGTCCGGGATGGCAGCACCGGGGACGGACCCGCCGCCCCCACCCCCGGCTTTGGAAACCCACGTCACGTTCACCGGGGAAACGGGGGGGGCACCGACGTCCCTTCGCCCCCGTCCCCAGACACTTACGGGGACTGACGGCAGCTTCCCGTCACCTCCCGGGGGGGCACCGAGCGCCCACCCCCGCTCCGAGCCCGCGGCGCCCCTGTCACCCAGCCGGGGCGGGCACACCG
>WEIT01040912.1:1600-65243 GCA_013389985.1 Dryoscopus gambensis
CCTCAAAGGCTCTGTGATCTATTCTCTGCTGTAAAGCAGATGTTCAGTCTCATTTCTCTTCAGTTTTTTTCATGTTTCCTTTGATGATTTCCATTGTCAAACTTCCATTTAAAAACGTGTGGACTATGCTTAAATGTAACATATCCAGTAAAACTAGGATGGTATTTATCGTCTCAAATTTTAGAAGTCCATAGCAGAGCATGTACTGCAGAGTTGGTTGCCATAGATGCTCCTTAAAGTATGTGAGAGATTTTTTGGATTATGTTCACAGGTGGTTTTTTGTTGTTTAAGAGAAGATGAATAACCCTTTGAAATCTGTTTCTCTCCATCAGCCAGAAAGGCAGGCAAAGGTGACTGTCTAAGACAATTCAAGCTATTGGAATGTTTTGCATTGTTTTGTTGAGTTTTTTTTTCTCCAGTGTCTTCTTCCAAAGTTTCAACTATGATTTCTCCTTGCCATTAGTATCCAAACTTCATATACTGAATGAGCCAGGTGAGTGTGATACACCATTTTGTTATTTCAATGATGTACTACCACTGTGTTATTTTTTAGTAATATCTCATCTTTTGAGGCTTTGACACTCAGAATATTTCTGAAATCTCTGGGTTTTGTGGGCACTTTTTAAAATGTAAATGAAAAAAGTAGACTGACATTAAGCACTTGTTTATGTATTTTGAAATAAAACAAACCCTACCTAAGAGCACTGGAATGGATTGCATACATTTATTGTATGATTGCAGCACTAGATTAAGTCTAAGTTTCACAGAGCATTCCCACTGTGAATTTTAAACTCAATTTAAGACATTTTTATCCAAAACGTATAAATAAAGAATGCTGCAGGCTAGTTCTACAAGAAATTATCTACAAGATGTACTATGTTATGTTGGTTTTGTGGTTTTAATTAAATTATCAATTCAGTATTTTGATGAAATAGTTGATAAAAAAGCCAAATCAAAGCAACTCTGATACATCAAGCACATAATTTAGCTCAGGAATTTGCCACTGTCTGGTTAGAGTGTCCAAACTATTCTGTCTAGGCAGAACACAGATGCTGAAAGATGATTTCTTGCATATTTCCTGTAACTGCTGTGCAGCCTGGCACCCACACAGCTCCGGTTGGTTTGCCTATTGACAGCTGACTTTCCTGTCAAACAGAAGTATCAGCAGTTGAAATCAGTCATCAGAGATTGGAAAGATCATGTCTATGACCATGCAATATGTATTCGAATAGTCTCTGTGAGCACAGAGGAAGTCTGTGCTCCTGCTTTACTGTTGTCCAGGCATTTCTGGTCTGTTCAATATCTGCGTTTCATTGTGGCTGTCTATGGGCAGAATACTGTCTTGTGAAGCCTCCTGCACTCTGTGAGGAGTTATGAGGAAAATTTACGGCAGGAGAGCGTGGGGATGAAACAACAGTGCCTTAGGGGCTCCCTGAAAAGCTTCTTGGACTTTGAGTAGCTTCTAGCCTTTTCCTAAAAATTTTAAGAAGAAATTTAATTCTTTATTAAGATACTTCAACTTGTCTCAGGGATTTGCTCTTGGTTTTGCTTTGCACGTTAGATCAATAGGCCTTCAGAAAAGGACACAATCTAAGCAGCAATATTTCCAGGAATAATCCCTAAATTGTTAGCTTTGAAAAGAAGAAAGCTCTACAAGAATTAGAAGGTGATCAATTGCAGCAGCATGCCACTGAGGAGAAGGTGACAGAAATGTCTGTCAGCATTTAAACCTAGGCAGTCTTCTGTTGACCTCCTAATCCTGTTCATTACAGCCAAGTGGATTTGTAATGCCACGGTCCCTCCCAAAAACTACCTGGGCTTGTTTCATTCAGCTGCAGAGAAGGCAGGAGTGCCTTGGGGTTGTTATACAATACTGCAGGAAGTTCCAAAGAATTCTCATTGCTTTTCTTCTGGGGAGGGCTGATGTATATTTTGGAAAACATCAATGTCTAACTTCAATGTGCTTACACTGTCTTTTTATTTGGCAGAGGGAGGGAAATAAAAGGCTTTTCTTATGTACATCTGGATTTGCCTCTTAACTAGAAATATTTCCAAATAAGGGTAAGCCAAGTAAACATCCACTGGAAAAAAATATTTTACTGCATTGTCATTCCTAATGGATATTTTAATTGATTTATTTATTCAAGTTCTAGTCATATCACTTGCATGGATGAGATTTCACAATTGCTGTTGATTTCTGTAAAGAAATTTTTTTGTTATAAAACTGTGATGAACAGTTTTGGCAGTGAATATCAGTCCAAGGGTGGTGATTCCTCTAGTTTTCCAGTAATCTCTAAAGACAAACATAACATTTTCAGTGAAGTGTAATACTGGTTAGAATTTTAATTTTTCTAAGTTTCCCTTAATTTGCTTCACTGTCTCAATGGTGATAGCAACAAGTCATTTCCTCATATACACTATTAATTACTCTCTTGTTTCAAATTCCCTGTTGTCTTCTGAAGAGTTCATAGTTTTATAAATACTTCAAGAATACAGAGAAAAATTATGTGCAGGAGCTGTCAAGCAGAAAGAAGATACAGCTACTGTGTATGACCTCATTCCTTCATAATGGACCTTATATATTTCTATTTAGTGTACCTGAGGAAGCATATTGAGTACTAATCTCAGCCAGATTTCCCCTTTTCTTTTTTGTTTTCTACTTTGGCTTTGCCATTTACAATTATTTTTTCTCTGTTTCCACAGTATGTTTATACAGCTGCCATTACAGCTTCTATTGCTACAGCCACAGTGTTAAAAATGTAGAAATCTTCCTCAACTCCTACTCCATTTACCTAGGATATTACAGCTGACTTCCAAAGAACAGAGGAAACTGATTTTGAATAGTGGCCCTAGACATCTTACAAACTACAGACTAGCTTTTAAGTATATAAATGACATTTTCCTTCCCTGCTTGCTTTATCCTTAGCCACATGCAAGTACCTGGGCTTCAAGCTGGACAAAGAAATCAAGCACACACCACTTTCTTACTGGTAGGAAGGTTATTGGTTTTGTGGGAGGGGGAAAGTGGGAGAAGAAGAATATAATGAACTGGGTGTGGTTCATATCGAGATGAAATATTTCACCCTTATAGGGTGAAAAGCATATTAATTTTGCAGAGTTCTACATTCTGTGTATTTGGTAACATATTGGAAAAGGCAGTTACCTGTTCCCAAATTCTGCTTCCAGGACAGAGCAGCACAGTGTTTGATGCGAGCTAGGCTCCTCTGCATGGATGAGGAATATCTCTATTGATCTCAAACAGCACTCAAGAGCAGCTCAAATTCCACTGACAGAAAATCAACAGGAATTGAAAGATGTAATCCCAGCCTACTAAGTATGACTTTGAGGTGCTGGACTGGAGCATAGGAGGATATACTTCTTATAATCTAGAGGTGGCTTGTTTGAAAAGAACTTGTTTCCTTGGAAGGGTAACTATAGATTAATACCAGAGCTGATTTTTTAAGATCTTCATTGCAGTCTGGGTAACAAAATATCAAAGCTCCCCAGCGAGACTGAATTTCTTTGTCTCAGCTGATGATGGACTGGATGAGAGAAGAAACTTTGTCTTCATAGCAGAGCATGCACTTGATGGTTCAAAACAACCTCAAGTGAGAGTCTGGACTTGTGATGCCTTTAGTGAATGAAAACTGCTTAATTCATGATGCTTAATCAATTTAACAGTTCCACTTGGTGTGAATTAAAAAAAAAAAAGAAATGAAACAAAAGTGTAGTTGTCGGCTATATAAACTTGCAAGTGAAGAGGCATTCCATTTGCCTTCATACGTACCCACTATTAATGTGAGAACAGATGAATGAGTAGGCATTTGGGAGTAAGATTTAAACACAGACAGCTCAAAGAGTACCATTTTTCATGTGGTATTTAAAGAGTGTTGTTTCATTGTTCCTTCATTTTTTGGCTTCTGTACATGTCTTATTGGTCAGACTGCACTGGAGGATTAACTACAGATGTTAATGGTAATCAGATGTTTTCATGTGTAAATCTACTACAGGCAGACTTTGAAAGGGAAACAGAGTAGGACTGCAATGTCTATTTACTTCAGCCTGATGTACTAAGAATATATGCAATGTATGGCAGACAATATCTTTACTTTTTTTTTAGGTAGCAAAGGAAGACCTTACTACGTGGATGTACCTGTGGTGTCAGTCAGTTCACAGAAGCAGATTGCTCACAAACAGTTATTCAACTGGTAATGCAAACTTACTGCAAATGGGAGGGATGGAGGCTCCATTAAGAGCCCTGTGCTGAGGAAGGCAGCAGTAGGACTCCACTCTTACTGACCCCATGAGACACGGTGTTGCAGGTGCCCTAAAAAGAGAGGGAAAATGTCACTTGGAATCTGCACTTCACCAACATTGGAGAATTCACATAGGAGTGAAAGGAAACAATAAATAAAAGTTGACACACATCCATTAGAGATGAGTTTTCAGGGGACTAGTTGTTTTAATTGCCTGGATGATTCCTTTAAACTAGCACATCTAAGAGTTAAACTGTTGGTGAGTGATTTTGGTCTCATAGAAAACCAATGTTTCAGCACAGCGCAAGAGCAGCAGAAGGCAGGCTGGGGGTTTGAAAGCAGCACATTCTGTGTGGCTTGGAGGGAACCCAAGGCCACATCCTGCAGCCTGCACCCATCTGATAAGCCTTCCTCTTGGGAGCAGTTCCCCACACAGCATGCAACAGTCTCGGCAGTCAGTGGTTGCCCTCAGGATTAGCAGAATCTCAACATTGCGTAATTCTTTCACATTTGTAACACATTTCTTCCTGCTAGCTGGATAAAAGGGAATTCCTTACTATCTATGGCAGTGGATTTGGTTTGCGCCTGAATTCAATTTCATTTGCACTACAAAATACAGTTGTTATCTGCTTTCAAATAAAAAGGCCAGATGAGGAATAAAATAATGTCAATCATTGCAAGCATGTAACTTGTCCAAAGAACTCTTTTGTCTTTATGGTCATAGGTTACAAATTACTTACATATTACAAGAGCAATAAAGATGGGAACTGGGCCTAGTGAATCACCCCGAATTACACATGAAATGCATCATACAGGTGTGTATGAACAGGCCTGCAGCTGAGTGGTCAGGATTGTATTCAATTGCTGTAATCAGTATGCTGGATCTGGGCACTGCATTGCTAGAAGAATGACTGGAGATGGTCATGGCATGTGAAGTAACAGGAACCTAGTGAGCAAACATTTTAAATTAGCAAAGGTTCAGGGTAACAAGGTGATCCATGAATGGCCTCAAGCCATGAATGAGTTAGGAGATGGTGACTCTGATTTAGCAGATCAATTTAATCACAAATACAGTTACTTATTGCTTCTTGCATGATGACAGCTCCATGCACATTTGTTAATCGAGCCAGAGTTTCTAACCCAGCCCTCTGAATGCACAAATGCAGTAAGTGGAGGTAGCTGAGTAGTATTCTAGTTGCCATAAAATAAGTCCCTTTTGACCTGTTGTTTTTGAGGTAGGTTCAGTGTCATGGGGTTTTTGAATTTAACAACATGTAGACATGCATCATCTTTTTAAAAAGAGTCACCCTGTGTTTCTTCTGTCTCTGCATATTACCGTATTTGCAAGACACAATTTTCTTTAAAAATGCTGAGTAAGAATTGGTATAGTGTCTTACCCTAATGAAACCCAAAACTGGGTTAGGTTTGATTTAGCTGACAGTTTCTTACGAGACTCTTTTGTATATTCTAGCTAAAACTATACTTATTTTAGCTGAAATGTCTTAAAAAGAAGTAGCATCCCAATGTTCTTTATATTGCAGCTTCACAGCAAGGTTACTGGTTTTCGTTACCCTTGGTCTAATTTTTCACCAGGTGTTTTATCAGTGTTTATCAGGCAAGCTTCTCATTTTGATGGACTTGATGTATTGAAGGAAAGCATTTTGCATTCCATTTGCTATGAGCATTCTTTGGTGAACAATGTAATGTAAAATTTAGTTCCAGGATTTGTGCGATTTAAAAAATAATTGCTTTAAACATTTAAAAGCACTGAACGTGATCCCATAAATTTTAGAAATTATGGTAGGATGATTTTCCCACCTCTTTGCAGCCAAAATATAATAGTTTGCAGTTAACTTATGATAATTCAGGATTGCAGATAAGAACACAATTAGAAGCCAAACCAGATAAGGCTGATATATTGTTGTTGCTCAAGGTGAGAGAAAAGCAAAATTTAGTGATACCATGCAAAACAAATGGATCAAGTCCTTTCAGTTTTCACAGTCAAGAGTTCATCTGATAGAGAAGCTGGAAGATATTTCTTTATCCTGAAGTACCTTTCTAAGAATAAATCCTTGGGGAGGATGCAGTACTCTGCTGTAGGGTTGTGTCATCCTTGGAGATCTGAGCTCCTGCAACACTCTCCAGTCACTCTGGAGAATGGTATCAGCCAATTGTATTGAGCCAAGTCTGCAGTTTGGCTTCAGGTATAGATTGTGTGGCATCCAAAATCAGTTTGTAAGGTAAGCATGAAATGACTGCATAGACCTGGTGTCAACAGATGTTCACAAATGAGGGATTTAGAGTCTGTAGTGCTATTTAGGAATCAGGCTATGATTTTGGAGTTTACTGCAGATGGAGATAGGTAGTTTTTAAAGGGTCATGGAACTTTCCCTATGTATTTCTAGCCTTAAAAGTATGTGAGCTGGGGAAAAAATTACTAAGGTATGCCCTTCATTTTTATTAATGATGAACTCTAAGCATAAAAAAATGGATGGAATGGAAAAAATAGGGGTGTGAAATGTATGAGATGACATTTTTGAGAATTTTACTAATTAAGGACTACACCTCTATCCCTGCTGTCAGAGGTAGTCACCAAGAAAAATGATTCCTTGTATATGGCAAGTGAAGGGAATGTAGAAAATGTGGTTAATGTAATATAGTGGGATTCTGGTTAGCTGATTTACTGCAGATATATTCCTGATACCAAATGTATTCCAAAATGGAACTGGGTTATTTGTTGGCTTGTTAAGTAGTTAGTGAATGTGTATGCATTATTTACATAGGAATGTTTCTCACTGCCGTACTAACTGAAAATTTGGTGCACCAAAAATCCTTTTAGTGTGCAGTTATAATTTGATTGCAATATTAATTCACCTGTGTTGGAGACCAAAGCATGGAAAAATGTGCCAAGGACGCTTGACTTAAGATTTTGCTTAATATTTGAAAAGAAGCTACTTTTACAGTGGTCTGATACTAGAAAAAATACTCCAGTTATGGAGTATTGGAGTTTAACAGATGTGTATGTAATATTTGGAATAGCATCTCTGGTGAGACTACTCTGCATCTCAGATAGCAAACCATGCCTTCTACAGAATGTAACCATTTCTCATAGCAGTAGTGCAACATTGTTCAATATGGAACAAAAGCTGTTTCCTTACTTTTAAGGTATCTCTGCTGCAGCCTGCATACCCTGAAAACTAATGTGGTAGTAATAATGGAGGGATGCTTTCAAAGGTGAAAACAATGTCATACCAAAACAAAGAGATTGAATAAAGTAGGGGGTAAACTGATCCAACAGGAAAACCTTTGCTAGAGTTGAATGCTATGGGATAGCAACTAAGGCATAAAGAGGTATTACTTATTAATTAGAAGTTATTTAAGAAATGAACAGAATGTCTGAAAGCCTAAAGGACCTGCAGAAAATTTTGGAAGACCTCATTTCACCCTGAGGAAAGAAGGACAAAAATATTTCAATTTGCATGAAGCAACAGCCCCAGATGGGATACTTGGTGAATTCTGCAGGTGGTAACTTCCTGGCTTGTGGCATAATAATTTAAAATGTTTCTAGGAAACATTTTCCAGGCAGTAGATGAGAGGCAGAAGAAAAATGCATCTGGAAAACACTGTAATTTTATTACGTGGCTGAACAACCACCAAAGGAGCTGCCTGTGACTGTGCTGCACCTGAGCCAGTCACCCTGGACTCACCACCAGGTCAGTGGAGGTAAACAGGCTCACTAGAACACCATCCTCATTTCAAAGCACATGCATGTACTTGGTCTGATAAACCAATACACATGCTTGTAAAAATCCAAAGTTAGAGGAAACGAACCAGTCATAGACTGGTCCCTTAAGTAGTGAGTAATTTGGCTCAGTGCAAGGAGTTTCAGAGGCTAAGTTAGGCTTCAGATTTCAATGCACAGGACTGTTGGGCTCCCACAGCCAAAGCTGGAAAGATTGTGCTGATATTTACTCTGGTGCTTGTTCAGAGCACATTTGTGCAAGGTTATATATGCACAAAACCGAGAAGTAGCACTGAGCTGCAGGTCTCCGGTAGGGCTGACACATATTCACAAATGGACACTTAGCACTGCCATTGAAGGAGCTGCTAAACTCTCCTGTGGAAGTTAACCACTGTCCACAATTACGTTGCTGACTGCAAGTGAGCTGTAAGGCAACATTAAGAATATTCCCAGTCTGTTACACTGCCTTGTTTGTGTCTGTGACGTTAGAAACAAGGAGAAAAGAGACCCTTCTCCCTTCTTGCTGTCTGTCCCACAGATGGCAATGGTACCTAAGGCTTACAGACTTTAGCCACAGACCCATCTGAGCATAAACAGCTCACTGACCAAGTCTGTGAAACCCCCCAGTTCAGTTCAGTGTTGTCTTTTCTATCTATTTCCTAAAACTCTGTAAATTAAACTTGATTTTTGTGTCTCATTGTACTCCAGTGTTGATACCATTTATTCAAACCATGCCTGGCAGGGTGCATGGTTGGTAAATCTGTATTCAACTCTCCCTGAAGCTTCTGTTCAACTCCAAAAGTAGCACTCTGGCGCACACCAAGATGACAAGATTTGTGGCAAACGGCAAGATGACAAGATTTGCAAGTATGTGAGATGCTGCACTTAGTAAAACAACAAAAGTCTGTGGCTGAGCAGAACAACGTGCTGGTGTTTTGACAGCTTACTGCTTTCATTTCCTCTTCAGCGTCTGAGTACTAGTGACACCACCATGCTTTAAAAAAAATGCCCACAGAAGAGGTTTGTGTTATGAGATTATTATTTACATGCTCAATGTCACCTATCAGATCTATTTTCCCACCTGCTGGAACTGATTTAGGACGCAGTGCTTGCACTCCCCACTTTTATCTCCATGGGGCTGCATGCCTGCACATTGTTGGGCAAAGCAGGGGCCACCCACGGAGAGCAAGCTGGAGGGAAAAGCTCTTCCCCTGACGGTACCCGATCCAGCAGAGTGACCTAGATGCTGTACTGCAGCATATGACTGCTTAGCTCTCCTGTGCTCTCTTTGCAGGAAATGGGTGAATAGGACGATCAGAGCACAGGGACACCGTTTTAACATGTTTGTGTCTGGAGTCCTAATTCCCTTGCTAAGAGATTTAGGGCAATCTCTAAGTCTGCTCCATACTTCCAACCACAATATGAAGCAGTAATCAAAATTTCAGTATGTGTGCTACAGTTTAATTGGTCTGGTCTGTGTGTCTCAAGATGGTGGGAATTATTGCTTAATCCTCAGTACTAGAAGAAGGAAAGCAGAGTGAATGGGGATTAAATGTGGTAGCCAATAAAAGTCATACTCTATGAAAATATTACAATTAGAAATGAAAGATAGCCTTTCCAGATAGCTTTTCTTGAGCTCTTACAAATGTTTAGACAGCCTAATCTAACCACATATTTAGAACAGCTATTTTCAGTGAGACCCTTGTGAACTGTGCTGTTAGTTAGCATTCTTGGCCCAGGTTAGCAGTGGAAAATATTTCTTATCTGATTTGGCTGTATTTATAAGTGAAAGACGTGAAAAATATATTTTGTCTTTTGAAACTTTTTTGATTTACAAAAAATAACAGTGTTCATAATGTATCAAAAAAATGCCTGTGAACATTTATGTAATTGTCTTTGATGCTACTCTGCAAATCTTTTGTAAGCAATTTATGTATAAATAGCAACATATTTTACATATGTAATCTAGCTTTATATAGCTAGCTTTCCCTGTTTTATAAACTGACTTCAATGTTTGGGACTGCAGACAAAGCTCTGTCATTTAACCATGAAGCCAGCAATTGACAGTCCTGCAACAGGCCATAGAAACTACATTTATGTGTAATCTGAAATGATCTTTCATATGACAACATTGCTGTTTCCAGCCATCCCTTTGAAAAGAGAGGAAAGGAAAAATGATCTCATATAAAGTCAGAAGTTCAATATTTTGGCAAACTGGTTGTAGTGATATGCAACTTAGAATTCTCAGAAAGGACAGGAGAAAATAAATTCTCTGAGAAGTATGTATGACCCTTATGAAAAGGGCACTGTTGATATATTCACATTTCAGATTACTACATTAAAAATCATATATGTGGCCTTGAAAAATGGTGTTTAAAGCTTAAATGGAGACAGAGTGACAGTCTGCAACAACATGCAACAGCAAAAGATTTTGGGCCATCTTTTATATCCAGTGTTTGAGAAAAGGCTGGTTGCACATATCTATCTTAAAAGTTGAGAGAAAATAGCCTTCTTTCTGACAACACTAAGAAAGAGTGAATCTGAATGTATTCAAGGAATAAAAACCCTCTTGTAAGGATTTGAAACAGATTATAAGAGTAACATAAATATTTCTGAGAAAAAAACCCCAGAAGTGTTTAGAAAGAATATACAGCCTGGTTCCTGTAATTTATTTTCTTATTTAAATGTCTGTTTTATTCAAAGATCCTGATGATGCTAAACAAAAACTTGAACTTCACCATAGTGTATTGACTGACAATGACTGCTCAGTTTGAGGACAAGGTATTTCTACTCTCATAATTGCATAATTGCATTTCTGCATAAGATTTAAGATAGGAGTTGCTGACATTGTTGCCATAAGCCATAACTGTGGGTTCATCACCTTCCTGACACCTCCTTGCAGCCTTTGAAGCATAACTTTACAAACCCACTCTCAGAATTTTAGATCAGAATGCTCCTAAATATTTCACAATGGTGGTTTTTTTCATAAGTTGGTGAAATTTTTCTTGGTTTTTATGATACACATCAATCCTTCAGCCTCTAAAATAATTGTGAAGTTGGAATTGTAAAGGGGACCTTTTGTTTGACATCATCAGGATTAGTTTCGCCTGGACTGATCATTCCTTTTAAATGTCTCTTTCAATTCTAAAAATATAACTACACCAGAACAAAGTCCCTTTCCCCAAAAATAGGACAAAAGGACAACAATAATAGGTCTGTAGTTACACTTAGCGTGGTAACTATTTTCCAGATGAGTTTCTCTTGTGTACGGCCTACTTTTCCAGCCTTGGGGATCATCTGTGAGACTGTTAACAGGAAAACAATGTCTCTTTGGGGAAGCAAGGTAGACAGTCTCAGTCAGTCATTATGATTCTTCATGAATCTATGTCAGGATGGGATCCTCTCACCCTCTGTCTCATCTGATCTTTTGCTGTGCTCAGCTTCCTTTTATGCTGAGTGTTCCTTATTGTAGGCAGAGCAATGGTGGTGGGGTGTTATGCATGTCAAAGGAATATTCTGACTGTGAAGTCCAGCTTGAAAGAAAGATTCATAAATAATTATCTCTTGAAATGTGTTTACTGTATTTGCTTTTGTCCCTAAATAGCAGAAGATAATTAAAATCAGGGCAATATCATCAGTAACATTGCTTGTATTAAAGGCCAGTGAAGATCCAGATCAGCCCAGAACCTTCCGAACAGCACACATTTTATAAAGCGCAGGTAGTCCCTTGGACTATTTGTGTGATGTGGGATAAAATAAGGACAGGCCCTCTCCCTGAGGACAAGACACGTGTGTCCAGAGTGCTTCACACCAGCCCATCAGGATTGAGAGCAGCTTGTCTGAATCCGGGCTAAGGATCATTTGGCCAGAGATCTCCTCTAAGCTCCAAGTGATGTTCATTTGGCTTTAAATAGTAATTATCCCCTTTTCATGATTTTTTTAAATACTATTATCCTTAATGACTTAATTATTAGATCATAATTATGCATGTACTGTGCCTTGGGGCATGGCAGAAAGACACTTGTGCATGTCTGAAGAAGCAAAGCCTGCTTGTAAAGCTCTTTGTGAGGGGAATCAGGGAATCCCCTCTCTTCAGCCTTGGAAAGAGATCTCTGGAATGACCTATTGCCAGAACCACACTTAGGTGTTGCCTTGGAGAGAGCTAATTAGAGTGGCTCAAAACCAGACCACAGAGCAAGGTAACTGTGACATATGGCAGAGGAGCAGAGATCCAGTACTCAAAACTCTGTCACTGCATATTTTATATTTAACAGTCTAGAATTATTCTTAGTTCCCAGTCAATCCTGACAAAATAAATTGATTAAAACCTGCTTATAGGATTAAAATCTGCTTTCTGCTGTCTTTCATGGAGCCTGAAAATATTTTGCAACATCTTCAGCTCTTTAAGATCTTGTCTGCCTGAAGACTACTATTGAAGAGTTTCCGTCAAAGTGAAGGGATCAGATCAGCTAGAGTTGAAGATTTAGGTACAGAGCACATTTTGGGGCTTTTTTTCAGTGTTTTAAAACTTGTTGAAAATTTGATATTAACTATTACTGTTTTCTAACCTGTTACACCAGTGATCTATTCCCACAAAGCTTTTAAGTAATTAGGGTTTCATTTCCTTTGGCCTCATGTCCGCCTCTTTTCTTTGCTTTTAGTTTATTTATTTATTTATTTATATTTTCTTGCTTTAAATAAGCAACTCCTGTTTTGTATCTAAATAGTGTTGACTTTTTATATTGGAAATTTTCCTACAAAATTTCTCCTCAGTGTTTAAAGAAAAATGCAGCAGTTGATATGGACTTAAGAATATCTCATTTCACTTGGTTCTTGTCTTTCCCCTTCTCTTTTAAGCAGCATAGGTTTGCTTTCTGTTCCCTGACTGCCCTCCTGAACTTAGAGGACTTTTTTATGAATACCCTGTTCAAAAGGCAGTGCTGGAGGCTTAAGTTCACGGTATATTTATCAAATACCAACAAGAGGGTAATTCCCAGATGGATAAGGAGGTCTCTCAGAGCTGCAGCGACATTATAAAATACTTTGGTTAAAAGCTTACAGTTCATGTGGCCAAGTGAACTCTTTTACTCTACACCACCATGACTGGTGGGTGAGCCATCAAGGTTGCTGTGTTACCTGAACAGAAGTGCAGAATCCTACACTTACAAGCAGATGTGGGGGCAGCAGTCTCATCCATAGAAAAATAAGTTTGCATTGGGTGTGAGACCAGCAGGATCCAAGATGAATGAAAGAAAGTCAGGGCACTCTCTGAGCTGCTTCAGGACACCTCCTGTCCTTTGAGAAGCCTTGATGGCACCTGGTCTTCTGAACCCTGATGTCTGCAGTGGATGGGCATTAGAGATAAGTAGTTTGTTCCACACAGGTGACTGACCAGATGATGATGGATCTGAAACGTTAATTTGATCTTGTATGCAGGCAGTCAGAGCTGCAGCAGCACTAACAGTGTGGGGATGAAAACTCTATAGAAGAGTCAGTTAGCCAGGCCATCTTGTATTTTGTCTTCAGTGGGAAATACACAGGGTGAGTTTGAAAAATTGTGTTCATGCTTACACATTGTTGATAGCAATAGGATGTAATAAAAATAGGAAATGGTGGGTTTCTTTCTGTGTAAAAACACAGAACTGCTTTTGTGTTTTAAGTGTCAGAAAATCATCTTATTAGAGCTAGAGATGAACTTTACGATATACACACTTTGAACCACACATTTATTTATCTAAACATTCTACAGAGATCTCATTTATTCTCCCCTGCTGATGTCAGGGAGCTGATTTGTCCTTTTATTGGCCTAGTGTCTGTGAGTGTCAAAGCAGCAAAACCAAATGTAAATAATGCACATTTCATCCTCAAACTTTAAGTTGCACTAGAAGGGTTTTATTTTCATATTACTGAGCTGTTGTTATTTCAAAGTGTCCTCAGATAAGGTCTAAGTCCTGAAATTAACTTTCAGTGCTTTGCTATAATTGTGTGTACACTCTTTGGGTGTTCCCTGCAAGAATTATGCCAAACCCTGTACTGGTTCTCTGACCATTTGCTCTCTATGTACATATTGTTCCAAGGATGTCACTTCAGGGTGCTACAGAAGTAAGTAGGGAAATCACCTGTAGAAAATAAAGGTATAAATCCCTCTATTACCAACTTCTTGCTGTCCTACTTCCCACAACATGGTTTCAGTTATTCTTGGACTTGTAACAAAATTTTCTGCCTCTGAACCTTCTCTGCTTGATTTCTCTGACTACTTAGTAGCTTTTATTTGTGAAAATGTCTCTATGAGGAGCAGAAGTCTCTGTTTAGGAGAAATTCTGCTTGAAGGCAGTTGTTCCTAAGACTTTTTACTGCTGGAAGTTCCTGCAAAAAGTTGCTTTGTGTTCAATGAAGACAGAAAGAGGCAGGGAGGGTGACTATAGGTATCTTTAAGCTGTCTTGCATGGGGCTTGGCCTTGGAGTTCCTTTCTGGCCTTGAGGGGGAGGATGTTTTCACAGTATAATCTGGCCGTACCCACTGGGTCAAGAGTCTGGGACTCTGGCACAGAAACTGTTCCCAGGGGGTTGTTTCTTCTTATTTCAAGGCCACATCTCCCTGACAGGACATCAGAATTAGGAAGCAAGAAAAATCTGAGCCCTGGAACTTGGCCAGGCACTTGAACTTGAGGTATTCTGTACTACATTTAACCAAGAACTTATTTTAAGAAGACTGGATATGATTAAAAAGTCCAGAAAAAGGCCAAAAGCTAATTTTAAATACACTTGAATGCGAGACTATTTATATTGTCCTGTTTTGATGGATAAAGTTACATCTACAGTTCCACCAGCTGCTTATGGGAGCTTGTGGCAAATTCTAGCCTGGTGTCTAAAGAGCAAAGATGAAACTAATCTTACATTTCCATTCCTGTCACAAAGTCTGCCTTACCTCAAAGAAGAGTTGTGATGAGACGGACAAAGCTCTCTGGGAGCACTTGAAGGCGATCATGTTGTAAGGACTGCTTCAGAAAATGTTCTTGCAAAAATTCAGCTTTAACTGACCAGGCCCGTAACATATATTTGTTTTTTGACCTCTGAGAATGCAACTAGAATAAATGAGTACTTTCTCATGTAAAAGATGTTTCTCCTTGATGTCTTGTAGCTGCTCTTCTGCCACCGTCCGGTCTACAGTCACCTGAATTATATTGGTGTGAGACTCTACTGGAGGAGAAGAAAGTAAATGTTTGAGGGACAAGCTGTAATGTTGCTCTGCCACATGGAACTTGCTCATTACTAGAGACTGCAAGG
Source organism: Dryoscopus gambensis (assembly GCA_013389985.1). Taxonomy (NCBI): domain Eukaryota; kingdom Metazoa; phylum Chordata; class Aves; order Passeriformes; family Malaconotidae; genus Dryoscopus; species Dryoscopus gambensis. The sequence goes on from WEIT01040912.1 coordinate 16,886, forward strand.
TTAAGGATGTTGATATCACCTGCAGTCACATCTTTCTCTTGAGAAATTCTGGGCTTGATGTGCATAGCACAAGAAATGCCTATTCAGTCACACAAGTTGGTGCAAGCTGTGCATGCCTTAAGTCCCAGGGTAATTTAGCAACAGTGCCACATGTGCTGGAGAAAATGAGAATGTATTACTATTTTCTTCCTTATGAGAACCCATGAGTTCATCTGCTTTGCTTGCAACACCTTCAGGATTCAGTAGTCTGGACACTCACTGTGCTTTGCAGTTATACTTCCCTTTCTTACTGTACAGTAGCTGAGGATGAACCCCAGACCAGATGTAGCCATTGAACTCTGGATGTTGAATCCATCCTCTTGGTAATTGCCTCCTTCCTTGGCTTTGTGAACTGTTTCAGACACCTGGCTTGAACAGGTAGTGATCTTCAGATGTACCTGAACACCAGCCAGAGCTTCACTGTCAGTCTGAAGGCAAGGGCCTGGCTACAATCAGTGGTAGGTGTAAAGGATATCATCTGGTCAGAGATTCTCCTCTTCTTCCTCCTCTCTCTTCTGTTTCTCCTATCCCTCACCTCCCCACCTTTTCCTTTCTCTTTCTTCTCCATTACTGTGAGACCTGTTTTATCTTTACGTTCAGGTGCTTTCACTTCTCTGTAGAAAGAAATGAGAACTTATAAAAGTAACAGCCGAAGTAAGGCCTTGTGAATGCTATTACACACCTTTGTAATTAAAGTTTATTGTTTCAGTTGTGCCCTCATTAACAGGTATGTAAACACAGATGGATGTGAAGACAAGCAGACACAGAGCTCTCATTACTGTAGATAAATATGAATAACAGGAATCCAGAGAGGGCTCTTGCTCTCTGGATCAGGGGCTATGTAGGTTAGACTTCTTAGAAGTTGGAGTTACACAGACAGACACAAAGGAAGCACTGAAACAAAACAAGAACAAATTTCTTCACACTTGAGCTAAAGCTGTCACTCAGCACAGCAGCCATTCCCCAGAGAGTTTTTTCTGTCTTTCCACGCATTAGATATTACAAATGTGAACTAGTGAAGGGTAACAGGGCAGCTGTGCTCTTCATGAGGTTGAGGCAGAGCCCATTCAAAAACAGGGCAGCTACAAGGTGTTTACATCTCTCAGAAGTTCAACAAACAGTGTTTGTTTGTGATTTGTATCTGCCTTTTGCTGACAGTGCTCCTCCATTAACAAGGGCGTCCCTCCCTGGAGCAGGGAAGAACTGAGCCAGTGGATGCTGTGGAGAGCGAGGAGTATGCCTGCCCTTCAGCCAAGGGTGTGTTTGTAGCTTGTGGAGACGTTCCCATGTGAACTTTCAGCCAGCTAGATGAAGTATGGATAGCAGTTTAGCCACTGCAGCCTGGAGCACAGTAGAGGCACCCAGTGGGATTTCCCCGCTTCCCCAGCAGGTTTTGCATCCTGCTCTGAGCTCCAGGTTTGCTGCAGCAAGTAGACAATTAAACAATCTAATGTAAGGGCAACTAAAGCATAACCTGAGGAGATGAAGCAGTGTTGTGGCTGGTGAGAGGGATGGCTCTGGGTCTGGCTGTGTGGTGCTGTCCCCATGACTCCACTAGTCCAGCTTCGGCGGAGTCTTCTCGTGCTCTGAATCAGAGATTCTCTGGGTGGGATTTTGCATATTTTTTTTCTAAATTCTATCAATCCATCTTAGAATTAGTGTGATGTTTTGTATTCTGCTATTTGACAGAAATTTCTGATGCCAGAAATAATAAACAGCCATTTTAACAAAATATCGCTTTCTTTCAAAAAATGTTTTTATTTTAATAATCACTTGATAATTAGTTTAATAATGTGTGCTGGATGACTGGATTGCCATATAACTGCTATGTCATGAGTGCTTTATTAAATCTAAATTAGATCCTTGTTTGCAATATTTTATAAACTGTCCCAATTTTCCTTTTTCTATGTAGTTTTCAAGACAGCAGAAGTTCCTCTGTGTATGGATTACTTAGAGGGAACGTAGAGATCTGCTCATAGAATCATCTTCAAAATACTTATTGACCTTCATTGGGAATTACGTTATTATCCTGAACATTGTGCCATACTGAAGCTTCTAATGGTGTGGAGTTTTCCAGTCTGAAGTGGCTGGTGAAACAATATTGTATTTGAAGTACAGGCTAGGAACTGCCTTTATTTATCTCCAATTTTAACTATGCAAACTGAGACTGATCAATTTAATTGGAATTTATTTAGGGCATATCCTCACATAACTTCCTTGATCTGAGTAGTCCTATTGATTTATGGCTTACTCTTGTGTTAAAATCCTGAAATATCTTCCTTTGGTGTTTTGTTACATTTTTCCAAATCAGAGATGGTTTTTTTTGAGGTGCTCCCTTTTAGTATTTTTCTGGCAAATAGTGACACTAATATGGGCCGATCTTCAAGTCTAAGTTATTTTCAGATTACTGAAGGAATTTACTGTCTCACCTGAAAGGATTTCAGCTTGAAGAATATGAGTTGTTCAGCATTGTCAGGAAATTCCTCTGTTCCTTGGGTGTGTATGCATGCAAGAAATGCATGAGTTAAATACGGTGCTGTTTTTTGAGTTCTAGTCATCTCTACTGGCCTTTTTTCTCTTTATGTGCTGTGAAGTCCAAGTACAGAATCCTCAATGCACCATAGTGAGGAGTTCTAGTAAATAAACTGCACTTGGTCTGCATATCCTGTCATAAACTTAGCAGAAAATACCAAGAAATGATGATTAATCTGTTCCTTTACCTTCTGGGTCATTTATATGCTCTCTTCCATCACTAAAATAGAGCACAGGAATCAGGGTTTCTGTGCAATATATGTGAGACTATTACTTTGGAAGAAAGACTCATACTTCAAATATTATTGAAAAAATCATACATAATGCTTGCAGATAAATAGATTTAAACTTTTAATCTGTATTGTTCACTCATTTGAGACATCAGTGTTGATCACTATTAGAAACAGATTTAATTAAACAAAATTTTAAGCTCTTCTTGCAAAGATCTCATTGCCACAATATTAATGTATTAGCTGCTTACCCAAAAGTGGCACATATGTTTGAAAGTTCAGTTCATTATGCAGTATTTAGCCTTGCTGGTGTCAGTGGAGCTCATTATTCAGCTACAAAAGTAATTTAAATAGTCATATAAATTTTATTTAAGCCCCTTTTTGAACAGTGCTAGATTTTAAAAGAAATACAAACCCCAGCTCTACACAGAACTGAGCAGGTGGTTCTACAATAGCTAACTGAGATAAAAGAAGAAACTGGACTGTGTGTATTGTTAACTTGTGTTCATAAATTAAAAGAAAACAGAGGTGTCTGGCCAGACAGAAAATCCGTTCACTGCTGTTGCAGGCAGTTTGCAATGTAATCTCAACATACTTCTGAGATTTGAGCTCCAACACAGGAGTATTTAAATAGCTCTCAAACAGTAGGCAAGAAAAATCATAAGAAAGCTGCATAAGGAGCAGGGCTGAAGTGGTGCTGAAGGGAGAACTGATTGTTATCCAGAACTGAGGAGAGAGACAAGAACTACAGGGAATGGGATGGGCATAGTGATACAGATGGTGGAAACAGTTTCCCAGAAATTCATTATCTGAGTTGCTCTGCTGTCCTATCAGCTGGTTTCTCTTGTTTTGCCTTTGCATTCACGAACAGCTTTGAGCCAGAGTTAGAGTCCTCTGCAGTTAACAAAAGGGGTTTTTTCCTTATTTCCTAGTCTTTGTGTCTGAGTCCTAAGGGAGAGACTAGGTACTTTTTGGGTTTTGCCTGCAGCATCTAACTCACTCTTGTATAAGGAGTTTGATTCAGTGCCTGAGGGTCAGTTCAGTCTTCCTGCCAAAAATGTCCCTGAAGCCAAAGGTGGGTGACCTTTTCTGATGAATGGCTTGCTTTGAGAAAGATACAGGCCTGGTCTTTCCAAATTTATTTGTAATTTAGAGCTGAATTTGGTAAGTAACGGTGATGAACTAAAACATAAAGAAAATACTACTGAGGTGTTTCCCTCCAACATTTCCAAATTATACAGTCTTGATTTTCTAATGCTAGATTGCTTAGAGTCCCTTAAGGGCTGTGCTGGAGACAGGCTGTGTAAGGATCCCACCCACAAGGCTTTAAGGCATGAGGGCACATATTCCTTCTGGATTCTCCTATGACTCCGGGTCTGTGCTCCAAATGATCCCATAAATGAGAGATGAGTATGGCCAGACATTCCCTCCAGTTAACTGCAGGTCAGTAGAAAGTTATTTCCATGGAGTCCTGAGCCTACAGAGGTTATTTTTGGTTTGATCCCTTATGTGGAAGCTGTGCATCCGAGGCTGAGGTATATCCGTTTCTTTTAGCAGGCTTTCAGCTCCTGCAAGGAGATGGATATTAGTATGAGAAGCGAAACAGAGACCTTAAATGAGGTCAAGGTGACCGTACATAAGCATTAGATAACACAGTAATTTAAAATGATGAATGAAATAGTTAAAGAATTTTAATTGTAACCTGCAGTACAGACACAGGACGACCCTTGTAGCGTGGGGTCTGCAAAACTGTGAATATCCCTGGCAGCTGGGTGCAGGGGAGGTATGAGGGGGAGCAACAGGTACACTGACAAAGCAGCTTTTTCACTCCCATTTCAAAGAGGTGAAGTTCCTGCTGTCCTTGTACTAACCAGTGGGGGTAGGGGGGTGGGGGAGGAAGCAAAAAAATGAGAAATAGACTGCTCTCAGAGAACAACTGGAAAGACTGGATTAAAATAATTTTCTTTCTAACGTCCATTTGTGGTGAATATTTAAAAAGAAATTGTTCAACCTAATGGTAGGTAGAGAAGTGTGACTTGTATTTAAGAGAATGCTTGTTTTGACATCAGAGGTAGGAAAACAGGACTCTGAAGTATTATGTACAGGACTTTTTATGTTAACAATTGTAGAGTCTGATTCTGCAAACACTAAGATATGTGAGAGTTGAACTATTATCCTGAACCCTATATATATGAGTACAGTAATATAGATTTAACATGCAAAATTATTGGAGCCTTTGTCCCTGTTATAATTTTAAATGATTGATCTCTGGTTTTACATCTCTGTTTTAAACCACAGAAAAATACAGAGAAAATACATATTTATCTTGGAGCAGAAATTATGGTAGTGTTTTGTTGCAATAAAAATAGATTTTGTCCTTTTATATCTGTAGCTTCATGAGCTTTCTTTTAAAAAATCAAAATCTTGTTTGTTGTCAGAGATAGTTCTTAACTTTGCTTTTTAAAATTTATTCAGAAACTCCTATGACACAAGATAGAACACATGAAAGAAAGTAATTCTTTCTCTTTCCCTTTCCCTCCCTCTTTTTTTTTTTTTTCCCAGAGGAGTAACTTAAAATATGTGTGCGGTGTAAGAACGTGTGCTGAAGTTTCATGTTTCAGGTAATTGTCTTTAAAATAATGGGAGTCTAGATTGCATCAGTTAGTTTAAAGACTGCTATGCTATTGGTAGGAAGAAAATGGGATTTGAGCCAAAATTTGCCTGTGTTACTGCCAGAGTCTGTATCAGATTTAAGACACATGCTTCTGCAAGCTTCCATGAAGGTTGTGAAAAAAGTTTTAATACAGAGTTGGATTACAGCTCTCGGCTCAAAACACTGGCCATTACACTACCATCTTAAAAGCCTGCTGTAACACAGAGCACAGAATCGAGCAGATTTCTCACATTTTCTGGACCACAGATGGATTTTGAATGTCTCTTTGTGTCTTGATGGAAGATACATTAACTTCATTAACTGGAATCCATACCTGATCACTTGTGAGTGTGTATGTGTATACATACAGATATATATCTATTTAAAACCTTGTCATGATTTTATTTCAAGTGTATCTAAGATCTGCTCTAAGAAATTACATTCTCTAGAGAAACTTACAATTGTTTTGAGCAGCAAAGAGACAGATATTTACTCTCAGATGCTGGAATCCTTTGTGAGTTTATAAGAGAAATTCTGGAAGCTTTTCTTTTCTGTGTTGGTGGTAGAGAAATGCCTTTTGAAACAGACACCTCCAGCTGTACGACGACGACTGCGTAGTAACCTGTGGATTTTAAACATCAGAATGTACAAACCGTGGGCAACTGTGAATATTTTCATAGTTTCTTTTCTACATCTTCTGCAAGGATCTGACTATGAGAATGGATCTGTGAAGGCAAGTGAACTTTATTTACTGTGATTCTTAATAATACAAATTGCCAGAATTACCTACGTTAAATATGCAAGGTGGAGGGTTTCTTGCCATTTTGAGAATGTGTTGTTGTTTTTTTCTTCGGTGATGGTTTAGTTGCAGAGATGTTTAGCAGCCATAGAGGAAAATGCACCTACAAGGAATTCAAATTCATATTCTCTGTTTCATATTTTACTACTTTTTTTCCTAGTTATTAAGTACTTGTTGTATACTTTGTTCTTGAGTTAAAATTTTAGTTTCAGTCATGCAAAATAAAAGAAAAATCTGAAAAAGAAGTGTGAGTCAGATTATTTTGAATTTTTGTTAAATACATTTTTTTATTTCAGGTATTTATAATTGCAGGAATTAGTATGCTGGTATTGAAATTTTCCCTGTAAAAACACGTGTTCATCAGTTGTTCACTTGTTTGCCAGATATGAGAGAAACATTTTTCTTTTGCTTCATTAGAAAAAGTTATATAGCATTTTAAAATAAAAAGCAACTAGTAATAATAAAGCACATTGCCTGGAAATTAACTTTTCTTCTGAATATAATACATGAAAAAAAATTTAAGCTGAAGCCCTACTCTGAGAGTAGGATTTTTCAGATCTTACTTTGAGACAATGTGACAATATCCAGGACAATCATTTAGAAAAATCAGAACAAAAACTGGAACAAGTTTCTACATGTGCAGTCTGTTCAAAATGATTAATTTGGTGTGTGGTCCAGAACAAATTATTTGTTTTTCACTAGCAGAGCAAAACAAGCTAATATTTTTGTTTTCACTTCAGAAAACCTCCTGCTTGCAAGCAATGACCACACACTAGTCTGTGAGCCTGCTGCAGGCTGACCTATGCTTTAGAAAAGAAATGCTAAGTTGTGTGCCTAATTGCAGACTGCTGTTGCCAGCCCAATAAGTCAGCAGTGGTGAGCAATGTGTGCCTCAGAATGACTGATGCCTGCTGACTGTTCACAAGCTTTTAATTTACAACCTCAGCAATCAATTCTTTGAAGGCATTAGGACCAGACTAATCAGCCTTGCTTAATGCATTAATTTGTGCACTGCATGACAAGTCACCGGTTTCGTACTTGTAGGAATCACTGTATTTAAACCAGAATGTGCTTTCTAATAAAGAATAGTAACCATTTTAGAATTGGCAGGGATGATAATTCTGTCCTCGTGTGGGACACAAGTTTATTCAGCACAATAGTAAAACCACTAGAAAGTCCTTTAATTATAAACTTTGAATCCATATCCACTTTGCCTGGAGTAAATGCAAGAGCTCTTCTTGCTAGCTTATACTGGCTTACAGTTTATTCACTGTGATAGGATTGTCCATCCAACATAGGTACAATTGTGATTCTTTTCACTGGAATTTGGCTACCACTGTCAAGCAGCCAGCTTAGCCACATGCTACTGTTCTTGAAACAATTCACTGATAGTTTCCAAGACTATCCTAAGGGAATCTAATAGATCACACACAAAAAGGTATCACACTCAAATTCTGTATTTCACTTGCATTGGCTACTGATTGCCAAAAGGAGAGGACTGGCTTTCTGCTTGTTCTGGCTCTTTTGGTATTGGTAGAGGTTTTTGGCTAAACTGTTTTTCTTTTAATGTTTTACATAGGATGTTAGCTTCCTGGGCTGTTTTCTCCTGTAAGAACTGTGGGCTTCTGTGTGTGTACATATGTGAAAATGCACCACAAAAAGTCCTTCATGTTACAGTGTTGGATGGTACTCGGGGTTATGACTATTTTTATCATTTTTACCATGCTGAGTTTGCAGTACGCAGAAATGACGTATTGCATTCACCTACCCTACCTTATTTTTGTAAAGTTCTTTAAGATCAACAGCAGCATTGCCTGGATGAAACCCACAAGTTCAGGATGCAGGTGATACACAACTAATGAGACCTAGTATGGGTTAAGCACCAGTAACCTGCTGTGCCCCTCTGTTATAAGAATTGAAGTTAGGTGAGCTCTTCCCAGGACACCTGATATTTTAAACCTGTTTATGCTTTAAACCATCAGGTGGTGTCAGTGTGGTATCATGCCATAGAGTTTTGGGGGCCTAAGGATTTAAATACTTGCTTATTCCCCTTCAAATATCCTGATCAAAGGTGTGAATGTTAAAAAGTTTATGCACAAGCTGCTATGATCCAGCAAGTATCTCCATGGCAGTTGGCTTTTCCTAACCCTTCAAAAATTCCATCCTCTTCTGGGCACAACATGTACATGTATTCCTCACCTGCCAGAGCTCCTCCTTCCTCTCTTCATTCCTGGCCTGTTCTACTCACAGCATTTGACCTGTGTTTCCTCATCTCCAGGACTCAGTTTTCCAACTGGGCTCTTTTTTGTGCTATCCAAGTGCTGCCCTCTTTCCCACTTGCTTCCTTCTGGGTAGGGATGTCCTTCTCTCTCAAACCCTCAAGAGTTTTTCCAAGTTCCTCAGAGAAAGCCCTAATGGAGACTTTTGTTTTCCAGTCATATCTGGCCATGGTTCCCCCTTCCCCTCTCCATGCATAGCTTCTTGCTTTGTCCCTGTGGTTTTAACTTCCCCACCTTTCCTTTTCCTGACTCATTTCTAGTTCTGGTCTCCAAAGATGATCTCAGCCTCCTTGGCCAGGTCTTTCCCTCTTCCATCAGTATTCATCTCCTTCCCCTCCCAAAGGCAAATCCAGCAGCTTCTCATCCCTGGATGCCAGACCCCTGTGGCCTGAGGGGGAAGGTCCTGTGCTCTCAGCCCCATAGGCTGGACCTGCACCCATGTGTGGCCTGCACCCCTGTCCTGAATGGACTGGAACCAGCACAGGACCTGACTGCTGCAAAGCCCTGGGAGGTCTCTGCTGCTTCTCTTGGAGGCTTTTACATCTGGGTGGATTTTTTTCAAAGATAGCAGGAGACACATCAGGGCCAAAAAATGTTCCTCAGGTGTCAAAAATTCACATCTGTGATTCACAGTGGGAAACAGAAAAAAATTTTGCATGGATAAAGGAGGAGCTTCATCCTCCACTGTAGTCAAACCATTTTGACAGAGAAAGCAAAAAAAATTGTTAAAATCATTTTGAGGCAGACATCTGGTATGGAAAGTTTCAGCCTGAACATCAAATGTCTGGCAGTCTGAGGCACAATTAGAGCACAGGCTTATGGTGGGAAGCAGTGGGCAGCTGCAGACAGGGGCAGCACAGCCACACAGATGTCCAACAGGGCTTGGCTCCAGAGCTGAACTGATGTCAAGGCTGGCCCTTGCATGCCAGTGGCTCGGTTCAGGATGGCAACCTAACGTATGAAGTCCTCATGGAAGAGTTAGAGTTCCATGTGGGTTTTCTGAAGAATGAGAACTATTTTTTAAAGTGTTTTTTTCATCAGGAAATCCTTTAAAAATTCCTTATTGAAGTTTTTGTCCCAACAGTCTCTTACGTTTTGGAACCTCTCAGCTAGAGAACCGCAAATTTCACTGTCTCTCTTTCTGTCTCTCCCCCTCAAATGTTTCCTCTCCTAGAGCAGCAACAGGCATAAAGTACTTTTTCCAGAATTTTAAAATTAGATGTGAAGAGCTATGTCCTATATTCATCAGAGGCAAGGCAAATTTTTTGCCAAGAAAAGCCAGCGATCTGTCAGAGCTGCTTCTGCCTTCCAACACTAAAACTGCCTCTCTAATGAGGCTGCAAGTCTTGATCTCTGAGAATTTAAGTCTCATTGCTCCCTCCTCTGTTCTGCAGGCTCACATTATTAATAAAGTGTTGGGGGACGGGCAAGACAAAGGGACAACTGGTCACTCCCAAGTTAAACAGACTGACAGCCTTTTCCTTTAGCAGAGGTGTTCTTCCCATGTTGAACCCTCCTTTGGTTTTGTTAAAGAGAAACCCACAGTGGATAGGCCTGAGGAGCATCCCTGCATTATAAAGCTGCTTTCTGACCAAAAGACCGAGGGGTTAGATGGGCTTAGCTGGGAGGCAAACATGGCTGCTCTCTGTTACATGTGCTCCTCTTCCACCGCTAAATCTTTTTTACTTCTGCACTAAACATTGTTAAAGCCTCGAGTGGTCATTCTTGCTCAAACAGACCTTCTTAATCTCCTACTGTCACTGTGAGCTCAACAGAGGGGGAAGCCACTTTCCAAACACAGCTGGTACGTAGTCCTTGTCCACTGGTGGGAGTGAAGCAGCACTTCCCCATCATGCTGAGGCCCTGGACCACCTAAGTGGAGAGTGCCTTGCCCTTGGAAAGGCATGGAAATACTGGAGAGCCATCAGACCATGGGCGGAAGAAATCAGGAAGCTCTTTACCTCTTTCCAAGAGCCAGCTGCTGTCTGTCTGTCTGTACAATTGAAACAGAGCTCTTTGAGGAAACCTGAGCAGCAGAGCTGGCTGTAAGCTTTTGTCTCTGTAATTATAACTGACACTCTTTTTCAGATAGATGTACACAGCTCCCTAAAACCTGCTTGAAAATGTTGTTCAGTTTCTAGAAAAGTTAGATTTTAACAAATTGTCCATGTCATGGGATTTCTTCCTCAAAGGCAACCCCTGAAATTCCAGCAAAGTGTTCAACTGCTACCAAAAGCAACTTGAAATGTCATTGGAAACAATTTCTCTGTTTAAACTAGGCTTTTCAACCTCAAATCCAGCTTCCTTTCAAAGTTAGGAAACTCTTCTAAACAAATTTTATGAAATTGTGGTTTTAAGAAGTATTTCATTCTCCCAGTGTTGTCTGCTGCTTTTGATTCTCTGTGATTACCATATCTGATAGGCACGATGAGCCAAAAACGTGTGAAAATATACTCAGAGCATTCCTGCAGAAATGATTGTTTGTGTTTTTCCTTCAGAAGTGAGAAGCTATCAGGGAAGTTGTGAGGAAAGCCAATTTGTTCTGACTTATCTGCTACTGTCTTGACAAGGTACACTGAAGGAAAACAGAACAATCCTGTGTTGTAATCATGCCACACAGCATCCGTCCTTTGCTCTTATCAATTTGGAAAGGCAACTACTAACACACTGCTACTTTATCGAGAACAGTTCTCGCTCATGAGAAATAGCAAAAAAATCCCTCCCAGCTGCTGATCCAATCCAGTCCATCTCAGCTAGAATTGTAATGTCTGAGGATAGAGCAGAGCTTGGAAAAGTACACCAGGCTGTGTAGATTAATCAGATGCAGTATTTGGGAAATCCAATAATCAGCAGTTTGAAATTAAGACAGCACAAATTAAACTTTGCCATCAGTTGTAGCTCACATCTGAAAGTCAATGAAACCAAGGGGAGGCAAGAAGGCAGGTTCAGAGGGCAATGGGCCATCTTTTTGTTCATTAGTGGTCTGAAGACAACCAAAACAAGCCGTCAGCTCAGGCTCAGCAAATGTTGCTTGTTTCTGTTTTCTGTAGCCTACTGGTGCTTTCTCCCCAAAGGCATTTGTGCTTTTTCTAACCACTGGTGTGGTGATATCAGTGCAGGCTCCCACAGGAGGCAAACGGAGAAAAAGTCTGCCTGAAAACAGGAAAACAAACTGGTGTAAACTCTGACTTGTGAGACCTCTGTCATGGTGTCTGCAGATTTTGTTCTGATCAACACTCCCCCTATTCCAGACAAGGTTTACTTGTGTGTTATCTCCTGTGGACACCACACTGGCATTAGGGAAAAATAAATAAGGTACAGTTGTTGTAGGTGATAACTCATTTATTCTTATTCCCATGAAAAAACTTGTATAATACTTTCTATAGGTATCTCTCAGTGGGATCTGTGTTTCTTTTAGGCCTTCCTCTCAAGGCAAGTAAGTCCAGTTACAAAACCGGCCTTTGCCCTTTCTTGGACTTGGCTTTGAGATGTAGTCCCAAAAATGACTATGTTGCTGAGGGGGTATAAACGACCTGAGATATGCTGCTGCAGTGAAAAAAATCTGATACGGTAACTTTCCTACAGAAACCTTTATTCCTGAGAAATTTCTTATTCCTCTCACTATGTGCCGTTCCCTTATCTACTTCTCCACCTGCTTCCTACCTCCCCAGCATGCTTTGCAAATCTTCATACATCTTGTTGGGATTTGAGGAGTGGAAAAAAAATGCTGAGTGCCTCCACTGCAGCTGCACAGACCCCCTTTGCCCATGGGAAAACCAAGAATAATTTTTTTTCTAACATCCTCGTGGAAGAGATGAGTTTCTGTATCAATGAACAGCAGAACAACTGCACAGGCTATTCTAGTTTTCTTGCTTTGAGAAAAATCCAGCTTCCTTCCTTTATGAAGGACAGCTGCATATTTTTAATATTTTCGCCCCAAAACGTGATTGTAGGTGTGTGGCCACTCAGCTGGTGGTAGGACGCCATCTAGAGTCGTTCTGCTTCCACAGAGCTGTACTGAGCACAAACAACGTGCGTTGGACTCGTGGGATTTGGCAATCCAATGTGGGCACCGCATGAATGGGTTTGGAAAGGGGTGACTGCCTTCCTCACTCTCGGGATGTCAGGATGGGTTTGCCTGAGCCACGCTTTCATAGGAAGCATGCTGTATTGGGTTTGAGAATCCACGGTCACCGGCTGCAATGTGGTCACTGTTTGAGTGCAGCTGGGGAGGGAATTCTATTTGAGTAGTGTCGAATTGCAAAAAAGTTGCATCATGTTACTATATCATATATCACTTTTCACATAGAGAATGTGCCATAAAGACAGGCAAAACTTTTCACTTTAATTAGCAGTGTGACTCAGAAACCACGTTAGGATACTTTTCTGAATTGCTAGGGAAATATTACTCAAGAAAAATTACAATTCCAGGAAAATGTGTGCATGTGATTGGGGTAACATAAGTTCATTCAGTGTTGGCAATGGCTTTACTTTGTGAAGTGACATTTTGAAACCCAGCTGTCCAATTGGCTAGTCACACTTTCAAAACATTTATTAAAGTGTCTTGGGGTAAACCCAAAACCCAAAGAAAGCACTAACTGAAGGACCGTTCATCACATTAAAAAATATTTTCAAATTCTAAAAGAATACATAGTCATCTGACTTCATCCAGGTCTCTGCTACAGAGCCATTTTAAACTCACTCTTCAAACCCTGGTGACTTCCACGGAATGGACAAATACCAAGAGACAGTGACTACAGCCTGGACATGCTCTTTGTAAACACATTTAATATGCTATTTTTGATGTATGCACCCTGTCATAGTGTTAGGCCAGCACCTAACCTCGTGTACAGTGAAGTGATAATGTTCTAGCTGTGCTCTGTATTGAGTAGCACATCTGCCTCAACACATTGCAGCAATGCAAGACCATATGAAGAAGCATATAAGTAGAGGCTCAGAAAATGTACTGTAAGACTCCCAAGGCTGTCAGTAGAATTTAGGATATATCAGTGAGTTACCACACTGGACATTTATGACAAATCACTGGTGAGTTTTCACTTACAAAGTGAATATATTTTGCATGATCACCATAGGAGGGACACAAAGGTAAACTCTCAATGTAAATGACTAGGCTTGAACAGGAAGAAAATCCATACCTTAGAAGACCAACTCTTTTCTTTCATCCACTCGAGCTTTTCCATTACTGCCAGCAAACTGATGCACAGTGGATGTTGTTACCTTCAAAATCACAGTGGGAGGATATTTCCCATGAGCCAAAAGACTTGGCTTTGGAAAGAAGCATCTGTTTAATGAGAGTTGTTGCTGATACTCAAAACGTTTGCTGGCTGGAAAAAAAGTGCCTCATTTTGGTGTACAGACTTAACTGGCTAAGAGTATACAGTTGTGAGAGGTATTTTGATAAAATAATATCGGTCTCTGCTTTGGACATGAAAAATTATTTGAAATATTCTGAGATTCATACTTCCACAAAACCATGTCCAATTCTGATATTTTCAGTTATTTGCTTTCAATATTTTGGTTTATTCAAGAGAGAATACAGCAACCAAAATGTCTCATCTCCAAGGACTTTTATAATGTAAGCATGCTACTAAAGTGCAAGGAGTCTGATTTGTTTGCTGTAGCATCACAAAAGATCTATTCTAGTTCAAAAGGCCATTCAAAATATAAAACAGCTGTTCTCTTGAAGCCACAGAGTAGTTAATATGATTTACTTCTGAAAACATATCATCTTCAGCTGAAGTAGAAGCTGTTTTATCACCACCTTGACCACCAAGTTTAGAAAATGGGTAATTAGGTCTCCTTCTATAATGGAAGTAAAACTGGAGCCCAAGAAGACAGATTCTCTAGAAGCTTTTAACCACATTGAACATGAGGTGGAGCAGTCTAGAGCTTCCTCTTCCTCTGGTTTTGTGTCTCAGGCAGAAAATGTACTGACAAGGTTTTAGCAAAAGGAGCCCTCCAACATCACAAATGCATCAGTGAGAAATGTGACAGCCTCAGGTCAATGTCTCCCTGTCAGCCACCTCATACAACCCCTGCCCAGACTATTAGTTTGACCATTTTATGCTCCTCCCAAACCCATACATTTGACTGACATATCTATCAGTCCTTTCTTCTGTGGGCTGGCAACTCCACACTGCTCTTCTCACAGCGCAAGGCTCTGTGCAGTTTCTCTTCCAGCAGCCATGGCACACTGGACTTCAGGATGAAGTGGTGTGATCACACAGTCACCCTTTCCTGAGAGGTTGCATGGCCAAGGCCAACACTCTCTAACTCTCAAGGCAGACTGCAGAAGGGTTTTGTGTGGATTGTGGGTGAGGGAAGCAAAATTTTCCTGTGCCTATTCTTCAGTCCTCAAGCTTTTTCAGGGAAAAAGCTCTGTCCCTTTGCATATTTTTTGCTATATACTTGGACAATATAGCTAGATGCTTTCAATACAGCTCTCACTGGGGAAATCACCCTTTTTAAGAAGTGACAGCTGGAAGTTGGCCTCACAGGGCCTGAACTTGTCCCCACTATAAGCAGAATGCCCCATCAGGTTATTAATGCTGTAACTGTGATGATCAAATGAATGTTCAATCTGGACAAGGCAGTGCACTGAGAGAGACGAAACATTTTTAGAAGATATTTGAGTATTTGTTTACAACATTTGAAGGCAGAGTGAAGTACTGCATGCTCCTGAGATTTCATCCCTGCTTCTGAGATGACAAAGACTGTAATAGCCACTTAAAAATCCCATGACAAGCCCATCATGTTTCAGAGAACAATTTTAGTAGGAAGTCAAAATATCTAATTGTTTTGTCTCTCTGTGGTCATGTACACTATAATTAAAAATAGGTTATTTGTGCATTAATAGTGTACAGTCATGCTTCCAGAGGGAATGCAGTCAAGGACACAACTTCATATATCAGAAGTTCATAGCTGACAGAGAATCAAAATTATGATTTTACTGGAGCTGTTGAAAAGTAAATGCTCTTTCTCTCCCCAGAAATGAAATACAATGTGATGACAAAATTGGTGCATGTTAATATGTGTCAGACATGTGGCAGAGTTAGGTGCCTCATGATAGATATTTATGGGGTGATGCAGTTGCTTGTTGATAGAGCAGTAAGTCACTTCTCAAGCCTCATGTTTTGGAGCTGCAGAAGATTTTCTCACTATTTTATTACCTGTTACGCAACAACCCAAGGATACAAGATGCTATATTATTGACAGTTTTTGTTATGATAAAATTTGGCAATGGTTGAGCCCCTGCTACCGCAAAATCATGGCCTGTCACTCTGAGCAATATCTTCTGTGTTTCCTTGGTACTCCTTTTGGATGAATGCCTTCCTCTCTTTTCTCTTGTCTTTTGCTTTGGTTATAGACACCAGGTTAAGTATCATCTCTTTATTTTGTGTTTGTACCTGACTCCAAACTCATAGGGGACACAATAATGTTAAAAATACTACTACTAATGATGAAAACCCTCAAAAGAGTTCTTCTTACTGCAAAAACTCCACACAAGCTTGGTATTCTTACCAGGAAAGTGTAGTTCTTTGTGTTGGCTTCACAATGGCAGGAGCTGCTTCATTTTCCTGCCAAGAGAGAATAAAACTTTTCCATGGGAACTCCTTCGCAGTTCCCTGGCCACATCAGCTCACAGTCTGTGTGCTGTGAGCCACAGCATGGCTGGGGAACTACACCATGGCTTTGAGGCAGGGAATGGAGTGCTTTCTGCCAGTGCTGGCCTTCAGCCAGTCCCAGGTCCTTCTAACCCTGCTGCAGTTGCATTTCCTGGATGGTTATATTTGTGTACCTCATAAATTGCTTGTGCTTTGGATTAGGAGAGGTTATTTAATCTCATTTGACTACTCTCATGTGAGTAGGGTTCAGGTCCCCTCACTACAGCTAAGCTGGTGATCTGCCAATTCATCCTTCAGCATCAGCGGAGAGGAAGAGGCAGTTAATTCAGGCTTTATAACGAGATGAATGTTCACCCAGTGGACCTATTTTTCTCCATTATCTATAAGAGGAGTCTCAGATAAATAGTTCATATCCATTCAGGTGAACAGAATCATAGAATTAGATTATTTTTTATTTTTTATAATTGTGGGGTGGCAGGAAGCTGTAGGCACTCTATCTGTACAAGATGAGCCTGCAGCTATAATCAGCTTATACACTGTGGTAAAAACACCTTGGGGAATGCATCATGGAAGAAAAGGACGTTGTTTTCAGGTGTAGCATACATAGAAGCAAAATTCCTTGGTATTTTCATGTGGTGATGACTCATCTACCTAGTATTTAAACTGGTTTGAATCTGGTTCTGAGATTAGCCTTCAGGCAGCACTGGAACAGGGGGAATTCACCTTCTGGTTGCATCAAGTCTTTGTCTTCAGCATGGCTTCTCTTGAACTGAATGCAGTTGCTACAGCTGCATAAAGCACACAAAGCTGGCATAAAGGTTCAAAATGTCCTCACATGCTGCCAGTACTCTCTGTGCTCAGGTGCCCTCACTTTGAGACAAAACTTCCCCCCCACAGATTGGTTAATTTTGAAAGTTTTAGTCTGACCTTATCTTAAACCTGTTTGGCCAAGTTTGTGATACAATGGCATTAAGAGAATCATCACTGTGCTATGCAGCTACAATCTGCTTTCACTGGCAAGATAAATCTGTTACCTTCTTTCTGTTGCTTAGCTGCTGAGATGATGGATCATAAAACAGTGCAAGGTTATCGAGAGGTTCCTTAATCATTTGTCCTGGCCCCAGACACAGTGGTAATGTTGAAAATTTCCTTTGGTGTTTATGCAGCACTTGCCACGATAGTATCTGTGACCCTAACTCAGAAAAACATTCTTTATCAGAAGAGTTCTTACACATGTTTAGCTTTAAGCAGAGGTTTATGTCCTACTTTGAAGGAAGACTGTGAGGCTGGGGCTTAAGGAAAGTAGTCATATGTTTAAAGCTTTCAGGATGTATTTCCTGGGTCTGTGAGTGTGCTTGAGTACAGAGTGAAATGCGAGCAGATTGAGCAATGTATGGATTTCAATCAATTTTTATTTTTGCCTCCTCATGCACACAAAATATTATTCATCTGCATCAATGCAGATCATTCATGCATCTGTTTTCTTAAATACAACCTCACATGTATTTATGCTATAGGTCCTCAAATAAATTTAGGACCTTAGCAGGCCTTTCTTTTTACTGTTGTACTCCACGTCTTTCCTCTGTTGTTCACAATACCTCCAGGATGTCTTGAAACACAGCATTAATGCAAAGACCACCTGTTTCAGGCTGAAAAGAGCAGCACATGCAAAAAAAAAAAAAAAAGGAGATCTGGAAAGGGGGGTTCTGCTGGCTTTCTTAGACATCATTTTGATGTATTTTTCCTTAGCAGGAAATCTAGGAGCTAGTCAAGGATGGAGAAAAGGTGCAAACTGCAGAGCTGCAGCCCCGATATGGTCAATACTAATACTCAAGAAAGAGCCCAGTTTGAACAGTGCAGGCTGCCTGTGGGATTGTGATTCTGTACGACATCATGCATAAGCTAAACATTGGACTAGCATAAATCAGTGGGGAAATGAACTCAGTGTCTGATGTTAGTCAGTGTCCAAGGCGGGAAAGGCCACTGAATGTATCACGCTTTTTCTCTTGTTCCTTTCCAATGCTGACTACTTTTAGGGTTTTTCTGGCATCTAAGATTGCTAGGAAGAAGATAGATAGCCCATTATGGTTTCTTTTGGAAGGACAAGAGTTGTAATTATCCAAAAATCACAATACTAACTTGCGTTATCATTTCCTGATGATTGTTGCCAAAATAGAGGAAAACAGATACTCCTCTTTAAATTGAAGAATAATTTTGGAACATATGAGAGGTCAGTGTTTTGAAAAACATGCGACTTCATTTAATTATGAATCTGGTTTTTCTCTTGGGGAACGGGATCCATTTTTAGACAAGATACTTAGAAAATGACATTAAGAGTAGCAGCAAGCTGAGGAGATAAGAATAAACTACTTAAACCTACTACTTTGATATTTGTTCTTGATAAATTCTGCTCAAGCATTTCTCACAGGAAATAGCATTATGTCTTTGGTGAGCTATGGGGTGTGCATTGATGGGTACTGAAAGTTTGGGACATTTGGAGCTTTCCAGTGATATGGCCCCACAGGTAATTTTTTTCATTTTGGGAGCATGCAAATGACATCGCTGTGGCCCTTTCCCAATGACTCCTTATCTAATTTGTTTTTCTCTCAAGTCTTAATGCATATTTTAAGCTTTCTAGGCCAGATTTCATAATTTTGCTCCCTATGTGTACCATGCCTAGTGCAGTGAAGTTCTGCACCATGTCTTGGTTGCAACCATTACAACCAACAACTTCCACAATGGTGACAGCTCACCTCAGCTGACTACTAAAATCTATGTCAATGTAAAGGAAAGTTGGATGAGGGCATGGAAGGGGAAAAAAATGGATGTTCCTCTGGACTGGGAGGCTGAGCAGCTCAGCCTGAGATAGGTTTCATTAGATTCCCACCTAGAAGAATATGGGGGAAGAAGTGAAAATAAACAACATAAAAGTACAGTGGGATCCAAGCAGTTCAAGATGTTGAGAGCAGAGTGGAGAATGGGAGGGGAAACCTGGAAGAAAGGACTCTTGTTATCAGAGAAAGACTGAAAAAGGGAAGTAGGGATATCTAAAAAGTGGGAAACAGCATGTGCAGATGGCTATGGTCAGGAGAAGCAGTCAATGGTTCCATTCTCCTGCTTTTTGTGAGGAGCTGGATCTCCCAGAAATGTCAGTGAACTGTCAGTTTGACATCTATGTATATTTCCTCTGCTCTGTGGCTAAGTGAGGATATCCCGTCCTGATCAAATGCTAGTTTTAACTGCTGTCCACTTGCTATCACTGTGAGAGGGTATAAAGTCCTAGATCACATGACAGGTAAGTTTGGGACTCTGCTGAATTTAACACCCTCCTCCAATTTCACATTTTGAAACTTTTATTCACATTTCTGTCCAAAGCTGCACTCTTCTAAGTAGATTTTTTCAGTCAGCCAGAGTATATCTATATCTAAACAGGACTTGAATTTAAAAAAAGTATATGAAAGAACTCTCCACATCTGCATGGTGCCCTATGGCACTTCATCCCTGGCATGATCTGAGACCATAAGAGGCTCTGTGTTTTGATTTGGTGCTGTTCTTTTCAAAATAGGATGACCAGAAATGAATGTTTTGGAAAGATTTCATGACAATGCACTATTTGGTGCTGCTGTGCTGTAGAAAGAGGGTGGCCAGCAGAAGAAGTTCAGGCTGTAGGGCTTTGTCCTGCTAATGGAGCTGATGCACCTTCTACACGTTTCATTTTTTAAGCTTTTACTTTTGAATGCTTTTAAGTTGTGGACAGCCACCTCTATGGTCGAAGTGTATTAGGACGAGGACGTCCTTCTGCTTGCTGAACAATCTGCTGTGTGCTCCAGCAAGTGTTTCAAAAAACATTTTAAATAAGAGCATTGTAGTAGTTGCAAACAAATCCAAAGAAACACATAAGGGGCTTTTCACTGCTCCTGTTTTTACACTTATCAAGATTGGAAAAAAATAGGTGCTTCTTTTCAGATGTTTTATACCCCAGATAGTTGTGCTGAGATACGTTTGAGCAAAGATCTACCATACTGATACCTCTTGTGATCTGGTGAGCCTGACCTTGCTGGTCACCCAGCAAAACGACTTTCAGTGCGATTTCAAATGAATCATGCTCTAAAAGTGTCTATATTTCTATGTCTTTGCTACAGAAGGAGCTCAGGGCAACCAGTTCGCATACAAAATTGATGTCCCCACTGTAAAAACCTACAACTACTTCAGATTCAGACCTCCCTTAAACACCAGCAGTGCCTTCAGCTCACCATCTTGCCTAGGGTCAGCAATGCTCAGAGGCAAAGACCATACTTTATCTCAGTGCTGTTGTTATGGGAAAGAGCATCAGGAAATTCTGTACTGGATAAGGAATCTTGTGAAGAAGTTAAAAATTCAGCTGCAAAATCTGTTCCCTCCAGGAAGAACTCAAATATAAGAAAAAGGAATGCAATTATTCTTGTGTTACCATGGTAGGCAACAGGGAATCCCATCAAACTGCAGAGCATGGATAGGTGTTAGGAAATGCAATGAGAGAAGGGGAAACAGATTCACTTCAGGGTTGAATGTCTCAGGCAAGGTGTAGCAGAGCTGGATCTGACAAAGAAGTGGTAACTCTGTGAGTTTTGGATGATCATGTTTAGGTTAATTAGGATACATTTCTGATGCAATACTGCAATGAGCACTGCTCCTTACATTTCCTTTGACCATACCCTCCAATTTCCTAAATACGAAAAGCAGTTAGAGAAGAAACAACCTGAATACATAGGCAGGCTTTGTCAGCACCACTATTATGCATCAACATCAGAGGTTGTTGTTTTTAATTGCCAGAATTAAAATCCTGTTGGAGATGCATTTTTTTGGTATAGAAATGACCTCTACTGATGACCCTTCTACACAATAGTACTTGTGAAGGCATAAAGCTTGTTAATTTCATTGTATTCTGTTCACATTCTAGAATTTGTATAGCTTTAAAAATTAAAAAGTCCTTAAAGCAGTACAAATTCTTGCTCTAGATAAAATCAGTGATCTTTGCTTACCATGAGGAGGCATTGCAACTTTTTCTGTTCTCTTTTATCTTAAGTTTAAACCTTATTTTGCTCATATAATAATCAGGGCTTGGTTTAGTGGTGAACACAGTGGTGGTGCTGGGTTGATGGTTGGACTTGATGATCTTAGAGGTCTTTTCTAACCTTAACAATTCTATGATTCTATGACTAATAAAACTCTTGATATATAAATAAAAGAAATTAACAAGCTAGTCATCCCAAACTGCTGACTCTTACAAGAAGCGCAGGGATATATCTTCCAAGGTCCAGAATGCTATCATCTCATTTTACAGGTTGTCTGTAAATTCAGTCTGGTTTAGAAGTCTTGGATGCTGATTCAGTTAGAATGTATTTTTTTACTGCAGAGAAAGAGGAAAAAAGGTAATGCTTAATAGAGTTCAGTTTTGATCTCTTTGGTCCCATTACCATGCCAGTGCTGGTCCTACACTCGCATGTTTTGCAAGAGCAAGGAGACAGTTTGTGAATGGGAACGAACATACGCTGCGGTTCTTAGAACAAATAAGTCTTGACGCATTGACCTCCAGCTGAATTTCAGCTTTCCTGGATCAGCAAAATTCTGGGTATCTTGTTTGCAAATCTGTCTTGAAATTCAGTTACTGGTGCTAAGTATTCACATTCCTTCTGAGCTATTTGTCCGTAAGTATTGGGATAGGGTTTCCAGCTTTTACCACATATGAAATGCACGAGAAATCCTTCACCTATGAAGCAGCCATCTCTATAATAAAACATGGCAACTTGCTAGAGCACAATATAATGTTCTGTATGGGCATAAAAGGAGAACAAACAACTTTTTCTGAGTTAACTACTTAGGGAATTTTAGGTCAGTGGAAGGTAATTACCCAAAAACGAACTTGGCCTATGTGTACAGGCTAACATCTGTATTGTTGCAAAATAAATGCCGCAGAGGTTTTTATAACAAGTAACAGATGCACTCAGTGCTTGGATTTCAGATCTCATCTAAAAATCTTCCTGTTATAGGTGGCCCTTTCCCTCACTCCTTCCCCAGTCCTATACAGAGCACTCACTCGCTACTGGTTCTGAGTGCTGTCTGCTACACACCTTATCGACAGCCTCTTGTACTACAGCTTTGCTTTAAAGAGCTGCAATTTTATTTATGACAGCTGGCACTGCAGCCCTTTATTTGCAAGTCAAAAAATACAGTTCACTGTATGAACAGAGAGTACAGCTGAGAGAGCACCAGCCCAGTGCAACACAGACATTTACAAAGATAACCTTTTACTTGTGTTGGAGACAATGTTTTCAGCAGATCTGGTGAGTCAGTGGAAATAAATACTCAATGGCTTGATAAAGGCACAAACACAGATGTCAGAAAGCAGCAGCCAAAGAAAGCAGTATTGTTATGGGATTCTGGGCAATATTAAGTGTTAAACAGCTATTTTTAAAGTGAATATTAACTTCAAACTGATAGTGTAGGTCTTTGTAGGGAGTTTGCTCCAATGGGAGCAGAGCGATCATGAACATCACACAGGTGGAAAATGCAGTGACTGTGCTAATGCTGCTGCACAGCCGCAGCCCTGAGGCTGGATATGAGGCCATGCTGGCTGACTTGGGCCTGACCCAAGGGTAGTCAAAATGGGAGATGGTAGATGCATCCTGCGCTTTGCAGCATGTTGAACATTGTGTTTCCCTGCCATGTGGATGGGCCCTTGTACTTGGTGCAGCTTCCAGCTGTATCACCTCACCCTGCAGTGGCGTCTCATGGCTGCAACCAGAGTTTTGACACCTGAGGTGGCTCGTTGCAGAGGCACATGCGGGGGCTCATGAGCTGATTGAGATTGCCTGTAAGGTGACCTGGGATTCACTCTGGCATGACTGGCCAGCTTAGGCACAGCAGTGATGTGATCTGTGTCTACCAGGTTCCCTGAAGACCAGGGACACAGTAAAGTCTGCATTTGTCAAATAGTTCTGAGGGCTGTGATGAAGAGAGTGAAGAAGTGGGCATCTCCCCTTCCCAATTTATGTGGGCCAGATCCTGCAGATCAGTCTGGTGCTGGGCACTGTCAAAGCCTGGGAGATCTCTGTGTGCTGCTGTTTTCCCAGGTACTCTCAGACATCCTCAGTAATGTGCTGCCTTTTGGTACAAGTGCTCCACGTGCTGCACTGGGGACAGGCTGTAAAGAACTGGCTTTCTGACTTCCCTCTTTCCTTCCAGAGGACATCTCTGTCAGCATTGGAGCGGTCAGAACAGCAGATTAGGAGAGCATCCAGCCTGGAAGAGCTGCTTCACATCACTCACTCTGAGGACTGGAAGCTGTGGAAATGCAGGCTAAAACTCAAGAGCCTAGCCAACTTAGACTCCCGCTCTGCTTCACATCGCTCTACCAGATTTGCTGCTGCTTTCTATGATATCGACACACTGAAAGGTAGGTGCAGATTTGTGGCCAAGTTTGATCTCAGCTTCAAGACCCCTCCCTGATTTTTGTGCAGCAAGCTGTGAAGTACGTGAGGGGGTTCCTGGAATACACCCATACTGGAAACAACAGGGCATTACTGGAAAATTACTTCATATAAAAAATGTCAGACGACAGCCTGAGTACACCTCCCTGTTTTGTGGCCAAATCAGGCCATTTGTTCTTTGCATACTCTCCACAGGGAAGATGTATTATGCACGGATTTGTCACTCCACAAAGGAAAGCTAAGTCAATGTACAAAAAGCAGGTCAGAATGACTGGCTGAGGGGCTGAATAGCATCATTGTGCTACATCTCAGAACTTGCTTGCAGGCAGAAATGAATGAACATAGAAAGGCAGGCATAGAAATCCCTTTTTTATTAGGTGTGCTCTGATATAAGGCACTGCACCAGCGGTGGTGTCTATGTTGGAATTGAGAAAAAGAAGGTTATGTCTTAGCCTTGATCTGTTTGGGGATATTTCCCCAGAGAAACAGAGATCTTGAAGCAACCAACCTGTGGAGGAGAAGTCTGCCAGGTCTCTCCCTTGGAGAGACATCACTTGAATGGGCCATTACAGACTTGTCTTAACTATCCCCTGGAGAGATAGCACTTGCAAGGAGCAGTCCTCTGGTAGGGTGAGGCCCTGTGGAGGGGAACGGGCTTGCCAGGTCTCTCCCTTGGGGAAATGTCCCTAAGATGAGCTGTGACAAATTTACCTCAATTCTCCCTGGGAAATTAAAAACAGTTCTTTTTAGTTATAATGAGACCCCATCATGCTTTGGTGCACATGTAAATCCTTTGTAACCCATTGGTCTCTCCCCTGGGTGCCACCCCCACTTTTCCCCATAAAAGAACGACTTCTGACCAGCTCAGGAGGGAGTCTCCATCTCTGGTTCCCTTCGCAGGGTGCTTGACAATAAAGCTCTCCTGTGGAATCGCTACACGACGCTCCTCCTGTCTCTCTGTCTCCATGTCGACCTGGGATAACCACGCACGGCAGAGCCAAAGTCACTGAGCAAAAATCACTGCAAAGAGCTGATCGCCTGAGACCCCTAGGAAGCTGTTCCTTGTGGGACTTCTCTCTCTGGGGAGATCGGGCATCTCGGGGTCAGACCAACCCCCAGCGGCCACCCACACCAACCAGCAACTGAAAGTGGAGAATCACAACCTACTCCCTCATTTGGAGCAAGAATGAATATTTTTCCTTGTAGCTGTGATGCTCAAGAGGCATTATATATTCATGGATGTAAAACAAAGGATCAGTTACTATATTTTGGTCTAGCAAATGGGCATCCTACAGCAAAGCTAAGCTGTAGCCTAATGAAGGACAGGCTGAGATAATCTTTTTGTTGTCTTTACCCTGATGTGATATTATCATATCACTTTCCTTTTGGGAAATCAGATACTGCTGATTCTGTTCCAATACCACTTTTACAACAACCCCAGACAAATTCACACACCATTACTCGGCTAAATTTATCTGAGCAAAGGCCTTAAATTGCTTCTCTGAACCACAACACAGAAATGCATATACAAGTGCCTGTCTGAAGAGGGTTTTCATATCACAGGCATGGCTTTACAGTTTTCACAAAAATTTTGTACAGAAAAAAACATTTAAAAAAATACACATGAAAAATTCCATAGTTATTAGAAGGAGTACCCAGAGTCAAGCTATAACCCTCTACTCACTATTGCTCATTTAGTGAACACCAACATTTCTGCAAAATTAAAATATCTCTTTTGTCCAAACAGCATGACAACAGGGGATGTTATTAAAAGTTACTTAGACAGGGCATATTGAAATTCAATGGCAGAATCATGTAACTTAATATTTATAATGTAAATAATCAGGTAATAAGGTCACTATGCCATTTAGTGTGCTGTGGCTAATTTGAGATGGTCACAGGGCTGGAGCACCTCTCCTATGAAGTCAGGCTAAGAAAGCTGGGGCTGTTCAGCCTGGAGAAGAGAAGGCTCCTTGGAGACCTAATTGCAGCCTTCCAGTACCTAAGAGGGAGCTACAAGAGAGCTGGAGAGGAACTTTTTCCAAGGGCATGTAGTGATGAGAATGGCTTTAAACTAAAAGAGGGTAAGTTTAGATTAGGTATTAGGAGGGCACTGGCCCAGGTTGCCCAGAGAAGCTGTGCATGGCCCATCCCTGGAAGTGTTCAAGGCCAGGCTGGATGGAACACTAAGCATCCTGGTCTAGAGGAAGGTGTTCCTGCCCATGGCAGTGGGGCTAGAATTAGGTGATCTTTAAGGTCCCTTACAAATGAAACTGTTCTGTGGTTCTATTTTACTATGGTCATATAGATACAGTTTTCTGCTTGGAACAGCTGTTAGGTTGCTTCCTAATTTCCCTTTGAGAGTCTAACCCTCGACACAGAGATGTCAGCTTTCTTATTAAAAGTCAAGTTGCTGAAACTCAAGTTAAAAAAAGCCCATTGGGCCATCTCCATCCTTCCACTCAAAGTGAAGTTACCCCAGGACAGAAAGTACTTTTGTTCTAATATATCAATTTTGTTCTAATATACCAATTTTGTTCTAATATATTAATATGTTCAAGGTACTAAAGTTTCTTTTTAAAAAACCAAGCACATAAACACGCATTTCTTTCCCACACCCTTTCCAGTCATTAAACAGTGACCTTTTTGCCAAGGGCATCTGTTTTGTTTTAATAAAATGTTTTGATGAGAAGGCTGGGTCAAGACTCATCATTGTTTCACTAGAGTATCTTCCACAGCACTCCAAACTCCATGGGGGAAAATTCAGGACTTTGTTCCTCCTTCCCAAAGCTTTAACAATTAATTCACTGCAAGTTTGTCTCACTTCATCTAACCACAGTCTTCCCTGAGCTGCTCAGTCTCTAAGGACTGCAGCACTTTCAAGCTGGAGAATGTATCACAGCCAAATTTCTCAGCAACTGCCCTGTGCTTGGTCACAGAAAAGATCAGGGTGACCATGGGGCTTCTGAGCAAGATGTGACACCCACTTCTTTGGAGGGCAGTTCCTGTAACCCCCCTTCTGCTAAAGAAGTGGTCAATACAGTGCGGATGTGTGTAGCTGGAAAGGTCATTGCTGCTTATGCTCATTGAAGTGACATCTGAAGTGATTACATGCACATACCTTAATGAGTTTGGCAAATACTTTATTTTCTATCTTAATGTTAGGATTAAATAGCTATTTTGATAGACTAACATTACTTTAGAAAATTCTATCAATTTAATGATTAATCTTCTCTTAATTTATGCCTCTTCTTCACAATTCAGACATCAAACTCTTATTTCCTGGACTCTTTGCATGACTGAAAAATGGAGAAAATCAACCCTGTGGAAGGACTTTGCAGGAACAAACAAAATAATTTAAATATACAAAGTCAGTTGAAGAAAAAGTTAAAAATAACAAAAGGAAAGTCAGGAATGTGAAAATTAGATGTTCATCTGAAGGTGAGGTATAGCATGTAGGTTAAAAGTATTCCAGAATTTTTTCTTTTTCAGAACTTCACTGTAAATGTAGGTACTGCTTTTACAATAGTAGGGAGGTGGACTGCAATGGGGGAGTGATGCCTTAGGTTTTAACTTTTATATTTTTCAAATCCTGCACTGCCTAGTGTGTAACTCTGAAGTTCCATGTGGCCTGTTAGCTGCTGTTCTCTTATGCTCATTAGACATAACAAGCCATTCTAGGTTTGCTCTCAAAGGACACTCAGACTGTCCCAGGCCCCAAAATATGTAAACTAAGGCGTCTGAAGAGGAGGGCAAACTTGGGGTAGTTACACCATTAACTGGGGTTTTAATTGGAGAGCTGATCCTATCTGCAAATGGACCAAACTTATAAAAGTGTGAATGACTCGTGACCCGGCATCCATCTTCAGTGTAGCAAGAGCATTTTTTTAATAGTATGCTTTTCACCTTTCAGAAGCCTAATGTAGGGGGTAGAGAGAAAAAATGTTTTTCATCATTTTAAGAAGAACTTAAAGCATAAGCATTGATGACTCATGAGGAATTCCATAACTTGAATTAAGTAAGCTAAAGGCAAAAAAAGGAGGGCTGCCTCTTGACAAAACTCAAGACGGTATTATGTAGATGTCACTATTGTCTCTGTCTGGTTCAGGCACTTAATGCAATATTTCTTCTCACAGTCAGAATCTGACAAATCAGTCAAGCCTGGTCTACTAGTCTACAACAATTCAGTATTTGAAAGATGCCACGGTGCTTTGAATAGACGACTCACGCTTGAATTCATATTCCTGTTACTCAGACTTGAACCCCCTGATGGTACTGAGGTGTGAGACTGTTTGTCTTGGATTTCACTGGGCATTTAGGAAACTGTGCTCTCTGGCTGACATCCACCAGGAGTACTAATACCCTCTGACCAGGATCTGTTAATCATTAATGTGCTTTTCTGCTCAGGCCCAAGAGGATAAAATGACAATAAGGAAAGCTACCCTGGAGCAAAGGGGAACAGGGTGTGGGGCAGCTTTGTCAGATAGACACTGTGGAGCTGGGGACTCTCAGCTAAGGGAAATCAATGCAGCTCTACGTAATCTGGAATTAGCAGAGATTTTGGTCATTTGCATTGAAAGCTAAAGTCAGATAAATGCAAAAACCTCACTGCCAGTGCAGCTGGTGTGAGTTACTGGGATAATTTTGCACTCAGACTCTCTCTGGTCCTTAGATTGATCCAAATAAGCACAAATTGATCCAAGTAAGTGCAAATGGCCTGCCAGAAGTTCATTTTTATTTATATAATGCTTCTGCTTCACTAATCAAGAGGTTTGACTTTGCCATGATTGTTCATAAAAATGGTGTTCTCTCCAGTCATAGATGAAGAATGGCAAAAGACCCAGTGTGTGCCAAGGGAAACCTGCGTGGAAGTTGCCAAAGAGCTGGGTACAACAACCAACAAATTTTTCAAGCCTCCCTGCGTGAATGTGTTCAGATGTGGAGGATGCTGCAATGAGGAGAGTCTCAGCTGCATGAATACAAGTACAACTTACGTGTCGAAAACGGTAAATGAGGCTATTCATCTGTTTTCTTTTTACCCTGGCTCACCAAAAAGGGAGGGGAAGGAGGATGTTTGGTTTCTGAGATCCTGTTATGAAAGATCTGTCTGCACTGTCATAACAAACAGAAGAATTAATTTTTTATCCATGCAGAGTGAGTGCAGGAGTGTGCAATAGCATTTTACATTCATGTTGCATTATTAAAAATTGTTTTTATATGTGTAGAGATGGAAAACCAGGTCCTGAGAAAGGGACTGCAGGCTCACATGATGATCAGAAGTTTAATCTTTCTTTAATATATTGTTACTTGGACTGGGGACACCTTGAGAGCATTATCTCCTAGGAATCCTCCGTATCCAAGGTTTAACCCCAGGAAATTTTGTTGTGTTGGGCCCCTGCCTTTCAACATTACTGTCCCTGGCAAAAAGGCTGGCTAATAATTTTGGATGTGCAATTTTGCAAGTGAGAAAAGGAGACATATTCATCAGGAGAGACCAGATGCTCTTAATTAGCATACCTCAGGATCTGAATGTCTCAAATCACACTTCTTTTAGGGAAAGAAAGGCTTGAACCAGTAGTGAATTACTAAATAGGTGCAGCAGGCGATACCCAAGTTTTAATGACCAGTGCCAAAAACTGAGCATAGAGTAGCCAGACAGCTTCTTTCTGTAGACTCCGACTAGAGGCTATGTACAGAGATACCTTGCTCCAGTGAGTGACTAAGCAGAGCTCCAAGTTTAGTACTTTCAGTCCACTCTATGGATGAAACCATCTGTGTTCGTCAGCAGTCTGGTCTAGTGGGTGGCAACCCTGCCTATGGGAGGGGATAAGGGGTTGGAACTAGATGATCTCTCAGGTCCCTTCCAACCAAGCCTTTCTATGATTCGTACCCACAGATGAAGCACAGGAGACTGGTTCTCCTTGATGAGCCTTCACCTTGTGCATTCCTGGTTCACTTGGCATAATAAATGAAATTCTACTTTTGAAAAAGGCTTTTCTTTAAATCAGAACAAAGATCAAGGGCGGTTGTTTCAAAAAGAAAATTGAAGCCCGCATGGGGAACAGGTCCAATTAACTTCTGTATTTATTTTGTGTTTGTTGGAATGTAATTCCACTGTGTCTGGTTGTACTGGAATATAGCTGGAGTAAAATAAATCAGGGCCTGTCCTTCTTGCGTCAATGCTCATTAATTGCTTTCATTCCACACCAGAAGGACAAAGCTGTTATGAGCTGTTGGCCACACACAAAAGACATCCGATCAGCTCAGGGAGCTAGGTCAGCCTAAAAAGAATTTATTTATTTATGTGTTTTTTGAGCAGCAGTTCATAAGTTTGTTGAAAAACTGCAATTTTTCAGAGTGTAACATTCCTTTAGCATCCTTCAAAATAAGCATTCCCTCAAAAGTCCCCAGCTAAGTTCCACTTCTGGATACACCATCATCAGTCCATATTTATTCATCTAATGGAGTTATTCCCATGTTCCCATATTAGTGAGAGGATTTTTTTCCCCTTGGTATAAAATATCCACTGCAGGATATTAATGCCACCTAAAGTGAGACACTGCAACACGTAAGTTTTAATTCCTAAGCAGTCTGGCTTAGGAATACTCAGTCCCTGCATGTGGATGCAGCTTTAAGCCAAGTCATGGTGGCACACCAAGATGTGCCCACTGATTTGGTTTCCATGGGAAGGAAGCTAGTTTAAGGGGCAGAGTGAGTGTGGATCACTTCAACAGCTCCTACACATAGCTGCGCAAGGAACCAGAGCCTCCACAGGCCTACTCAAAGATCACTCTTAACAATTTGGATGCACTGAAGGCAGGCTGCTTTGTTCCTTAAGCTCCTGCTATATTCAACAGAGAGACGTTTCCAGGATGATTCCCTGAAGAAACCCAGCCAAAGCAGAATGAACTTTCCTCTATTTACTCCTGTTTCTTCCCTCCCTGAGGAGGCTGTGGGGGTTAAGTTAGGTCCCTAAAGATGCATACTGTTATTATACCCAAGGACAGTTAAGTAGCTGTCTCTGTAAGTGGTAGAGATTCAACTGATGATTTAACCAAGAACAAAGTTCTCAACACCTACCTCTTTCCCATATGGCCCCAGCACCAAAAAGAGGTTTTTGTGTTTGCTTGCAAATAATTTTGAGTAGCCTTGGGTGTTTAATGGCTGTAACACAACACTAGGATACCCATTTTGGCAAGTTCCTACTTTAGTGGGTATTGCTTACTTTTCAAAACCCTCAGTGTACTTCTGCTCATTTATATTTATTGTAACTATCTCTAGAAAAGAGCAAGGGTGGGAAAAATGGTAGAAAAGAATATGAGATTTTTATTTAAACCTCCAGATATTAACAGTTTAATGAAAACTGAAAAATAAATGTTATTTGTCCCACCTAGCTCTTTGAGATCTCAGTTCCCTTGACAAGTGTTCCTGAGCCTGTGCCCATCAAAATTGCCAATCACACAGCCTGTAAGTGTACGTCAAATACCCAGCGCCACCAGTACACCATCATACGAAGATCTGTCCAGTACCCAGAAGAAGATGGGTAAGTTCCGTCATTTGCAAACTTCTACACATGTTGAAATTGTTTTGCTCTAATTTACACATTATGATAGTCCGTTCCCTTTCTGTTATCCCAAGAGTTTTTCCAAATAACTTGATTATCACTCAGGGTGAGAAAGTTCGCCTAAACCACGTGGATTTTAAGTGAATGGACACCAGAATCGAATAAACTGTAGGCCAGTTCAGCAGCATCTGGAGTCACTAAGATATTTATGTTCTTGAACAGGGACTCCAAGTGCTCATATTGGCACTATGTTCCACTGGAGCTATTTGGGCAGGTGTGCATAGATGTTTTCAGCCTGACACAGCAACTCTGCTTGTGCATTATTTACCCAGGGCACACTGAGTTCTATGCTCAAGCTAAAGCCCTCTGCCATACTTTATGGCACGTCAGGTCAGAATCAATGTGAATCGTGGCTCTTCACTTTTTGATCCAGTCCTGGTTTGCATCTGTTGGGCTCGTGGACTGGAGAAAAATGACCTCACATCTTACTCCATAATCTGGCATAAAATACTAACGCTCCTGGTGACAAACGGCTACATAAATTAAATAAAGACTAGAAACTCAGATAGCTTGAGTGACTCACTGGAAGTCAGCTTGAAAGTCTCTGTCAAGCCCTGCGTTCGGCTTGTCCCCATCACTGCCCTTCAGCTGGACATTAGGGTGGGGAGAGGTGTCATTTCAGCAAAACCACTCCAGCCCTCCCTCAGCCTGCTGGCCACTCCAAATCCTCTTTCTTGACAAATACAGAAGAACCTCAGACTTTTCTCAGTTTGCGAGTTTCCCTTCCAGAGCAGAGGGCCTGAAAGTCAATCTGTCCTTCTGACACTGAAATAGTCCCCTGTGCATCCATGAGCATGGGAAAATTTAAACTGGAGCTGAACCTTCTGGCAGCAAGGCAAAATTGAGTAAAGTTACAAGACAGGAATACTGCAGGAAAAAGACCACCCTGCCTGGGGTAAAGCTGTTTTATGGAAAAGCGGAGCTGCAAAACTGTAGCTGTTTCCTAAGGCTAATCTGAAATAGGTGCTGAACTTGCTTCTTGTGTTGCTGTGAGCCAGAGAGCTCCACCCTATCAGCAGAACCACCCAGAGCCAAAGCTTTCTGTTCACAGCAGTAATGCACACAAGTGCCACACCTTCCTGTGGTACAGGTGGCAGACCCAGCACACCAGCAGGCTCGTTTTGCCAAACGACTCCGATGCCTCCAATTATTTTTTTTTTAATTCCTATCTCAATTTCTTCTTCTTCTAGATGCCCCTTTACCAACAAATTTTGCCATAATGGATGGATCTGGGATAGTGACAAATGTGAATGTGTTATAGACACACAGCACTCCAGCAGGCGAGAAGGTAAAGATAAAATGACAAAGAGACACTTTTGCATACTATCTCCAAGTTCTTTGTGTCTCATTCTGCTCTTCTCACTTTTTTTTTTTCACTGAGAGAGTTATAATTTTTATTCTATATCCCTAGATAGACTTGGATTATGGTGTGGAGACTCACCTGACAATAAACACATTTATGTTCTTCCCCTCATCCAATGTTTTTTTTTTTGCGTGGATGTTTTACTCTCTCTATATTAGCACCCTGAGTAGGGCATTGGAAAGCATTTATAAGATTTTGTGAAGTAGGCTGTATAAATTTTTATTTCACATGCACCTTAAATTGTATGATGGGCATTAGGGAAACTTCTTAACTCTAGAAGAAAAAATGCCCTAGAATACTCTGCATGGGGCAGGTACTAATTTTTTTTTTTTTTAAGGAAAGAATCAATAAGGAATAAGACAGGCAAAACCAGTCCTCCATGCTAGCTGTAGTCAGTGCAAAAAATTATGTAACCTTTCAAATTATTTGAGTACTTTTTATGATAATCTTAAATTATTTAGGAATCTTTCAAACCGATCTACCCTGCATACTCAGGAGTGTGTATACTTCTTCAGGTCTGTGGAAGGAAATGGAAGAGGGTAAACTTTGTAGAAGAATAGTAACTCCCCTTCTTCCTCTCCTTCAGTAAAATTTTGTCAAAGAAATTTGCAGCAAATATTCTGGGTGGTAACTGTGTAAGTCTAAACATATTTAATAGCAATAAATATTGAGAGAAACTAAATTTTCTCCAAGTCCTATGCAAGGTTTTTAAAAATTGTTTTCCTCAGGAAATTGTATTGGTCAAAATAACACGATCATAGCACTAGAGGAAACAGACAGAGAAGGAAACCTTGCCTTTGTGCTTTAAGCTACTTGCAGCAAGAAAAAGAATAAACCATCCAAGGCAACAATAAATCAATCTGGTAAGCAATTTCTAGAGTAGCAAACTAAACTAAAGCTAAATAACCTCATAAACTGGTGTACTGATTACAATCTCCTAAGGTTAATAAGCAATAAATAATTTGCATCGTAGTTTCTGTTGGATCTTTTCTCACTCTGGATAAGATCATCTGACCATCAGGTTAGGCAGTCAAGTTAGACTCTTCAGTCAAGAAAGGAATAGCACTCTGTGTTTCAGAATGAGTCTGAAGGACTGAGAATAGCAAGAGCCCTCTTGACTCAGAGTCTTTTGTAAAGTCAGCTCAGACCATTAAAATCTGTGCCTTGTTGAATTATGGCCTTTGTTAACATAGACTCAATACTTCCTCAGAAAAAAATATTCTCTGAAGTACATTGTGTTTGGCAAGTGGCTGGGACAAAATAACTTAAAATCTGTCTTTGAGGTTGAAACAAAGTAAGATTGAAACACTCTACACCACTTCACACATGCCAAGCTTTATCACCCCAAGGAAAGGGTTTGTCTTCCAGGAATTTTGGGCAGACTCCCTCCTCCCTTTCAACAGGCCTTAGGTTTTATTCTGTGAAGATATTGGGTTTTCAAAATTGAGTAAATAATAATGAAAATTTCTTTCAAGTATTGCGCAAGCCTTTTCTGGCCACTGAGATCAGGGATCAGATGGCAGAGGTGCAGGTTACATTTCACATTCCATAAGTTACATCCCAGAGCTAATTGTAAAGCTACAGGAAATTACCTTCCCAATGAC
The DNA here is from genome assembly GCA_013389985.1 of Dryoscopus gambensis. Classification (NCBI taxonomy): domain Eukaryota; kingdom Metazoa; phylum Chordata; class Aves; order Passeriformes; family Malaconotidae; genus Dryoscopus; species Dryoscopus gambensis. Next base: position 51,124 of record WEIT01040912.1, read on the forward strand.
ACCTTATATGCCATGACCTTTAACCGGGGATGTGCTGCTTGCATTTTAATAAAGCTTTCACAAAATGTGTTCCCTTTTTGCGAGGATTAGCTTCATGTTGTACTCCAGATGTGTGTTTTCAGGGAAGATATTAGACAGTGAGTTCCCTTGGCTGTCTTGGGGCTTTTTTCTCAAAGAAAGTATTTTCTTTCATCTTTGACAAAGATGAATGTGCTCCTTGTTGAAGTGCTAGGCCAGCTTGCCCCCCAGTAGACAGAGCATTACTCCTGAAAAATTTCTGCAGCGACTGTGTAGTGAAGTACACATGTGGTGGGAGTGGTAGTTTGCATGGTTGTGCCTTTTTGTCATGGGTATAGACTAAATCATTTTTAAGATTATCTTTTTAAAACTTGTTGTCCAGTAAAGATTTGTGCATTCCAAAACATAACACTAGGCTCTTCTAGTATATATCCCCCAAAATTTTTTGTGCTTTGGGTTCAACCCACAAGAAATAAAAGTATTAGAGTAGAGTGAAATAATCAGCTCAATACTCTCCAGTCCTTTTCTGCACAGGAAGTTACAACAGAAACTGTGAATTCTAGAATCTATCAGAAAGTACATGTGTGAGTCCTAATGAACAGAGAACAGAAAGAGTTAGTCTCTTCAAAAGCAGGATTTAGTCATGTAAACCTTACTGCTAAAAGATGTATGTGCTATTGCAGGACTCCCTCCTCTTGCTGAGCTGGCTATGTGTGGACAACATATGGAATTTGATGAAGAAAATTGTGAATGCATCTGTAGACATAAGTGTCCCACAGATTTCTTTCAAAGTAAAGAGAACTGCAGCTGCTATTTGTGCAGGGAGAGCCAGGAGAGCTGTGCTCTAAAACACAAGATATTTCATGCTGAAACCTGCAGGTAAGTGATCCTTGCCATTCAGTGTCTACAATGGAAGACCTGAATTAGCTTGCTTAGATGTCAGAGGTGCACGTGCTGAATTGCCTAGGAGGTCCACTTGGAATAAATACCTTGCTGAATTTAGGAAGATTAATAATAATAATAATAATAATAATAATGGAGATTATATTTACAATACTTACCTTATAAAAGGAATCTAAGGTTTATTTGTATTTTAAAGAAATCTGGACAAGGCTGCTATTCACCTGTCAATACTTATTACTTTTGTTTTTGCTAAACTTTAGGGAATGATGATTAAAACTGTACTACAACTCACATTAGTTTTTGCAGTGAGATACCGAGTCTTGTACTTTTAGGTAGGCAGAACCCATCCAGCGACAGCTGTTCTCTGCGACAGTAAAGGCAATCTCATGGATGATTAGGGACAAAGGCTCCCTAAATTTGCCCACAGAGCACAAAGCACATTTCTTATCCAGTTTGTCCTCAGAGCTAGTAATTTTCTAAACCTAATGCAATTTTGTACACATATAAATCCACTCAACCAGCTCTGACTCCACTGAGAAGCAGGAAAATTGTTCTGGGGCTACTATACTCTATGAATTTCCCTAATCTTTTTGTATTATTAGTTTTGAGGTTTCTGTGTCAAATCACAGATAGAAAATGCCCTCTTAAAACACCTGTTTTCATGCATTAGTTAATTTTTCTAATTTTTCAGAAAGCCTTGGTCCCATGTAGAGACCCAGGAGCATGCAGTAGCTTAGTCTCAAAGTTTATATAAGGATAGTCAGCATCTAGTTTCCCTGGGTACCTTGGCAGAGCTGCTGTTCACTGAGTGGTCACTCAAAGGGTCCACTCTCAGTGGCTTCATAGGTTCATTCACAGGGAAGATGCTGTGGAAGAAGTAATCTTTGCATCTTCAGGTTCAGCTTTGAAAACAAGGACAAACACAAAATTGTTGGCAAGTATAAAAATAGCTAAAACAATCAGCACAGCTAAAAATGAGCATGAAGGAATTGGTTATTCATGAGTTTCAGACAGGTGGGAGGGGAGAAATGTAATAATTTGTTTACATGAACTTGGCTTCTAAAAATTACTGTTATCTGGACACAGGACCTTAATTCCAGACTAGAGACTAGTAGTATTTCTGGAGGAGCAAAGCTGAATCATGAAGTGAGATAAGCTAGTTTGCAGAATTTCAGGGCAGCACTATCCAGTGCTGACCCTTGGGACTTCACTGCTCTCAAAAAATGAAAGCATCACTTAAATCATAACTCTGGACAAATGGATCACTGCAAGACATGTTGCTGTAGGCAAAAATTGTCAGGCAGCAAATTCTTGTATCCCTGTGTTGTAGGATGTCAACAGTTTCCCAAACAGTGTGTAGGGAGCATTGCAGTGTTCAGTGATGAAAAAGTTGAGGAATATGACAGTGAAGAATTATCATTTTAAAATGCTTTTCTCTTTTGCATTCTTTCTCCTTTATCAAACAGTTGTGAAGACAGATGTCCATCCCAACCCAGAACATGCCCAACTGCCAAACCAGTGTGTTCCAGGCACTGTCGTTGTCCAAAGGAGAAGAGAGGTTCTCATGGGTCCCAAAGCAGAGAAACTCCTTGACTGAGCTTCCCCTATTCTTTGAAAATCCACTGCTTCGCAAAGTAGCTGTCACTGACTTTCAAACAGTAGTAAACATGAACATCTTCCACATTAATAGCAGAAGAATTAATCCAGTCTGCATTTATTTATTAGAGTAATCACTAACTGCAAGTGAATCCTCTGGGACATTGGTAATTGTTCTCTACGAGGTAACAACAGCTGATGAATTTCTGACTGCATGGAAGAAAGATTGGAAAGTACCAGTTCCATGTTACGTTATGGAAGATGAAGCTGTGTATTGGAAATAGAGTCACAGCCTCCAGCCAGTCGTTCAGAAATTGAGACTTGATAATCTTAGCATCTGAATCCTTAGCTAATGCAGCTCCTGGGTAAAACTTTCTTCAGAAATTCAGTGTACAGGATTTGGCTTCTAATAGGTTCAGCACTGAGTTATTTGATCTACTGTCCAGCTTTGATTATCATTTTGTGTTTATTGTACAACTACTGTCAGATGTGCCATATTTAAGTGTATATAAGAAAATAAATACATCAGTTATTCAAGTGGATTTGATTTTTCTCTGTTATTTTAAAACTGCCCAACAAAAAGAAAATAAGCAAAACTCCAGAGCCATTTCAGGTACAGTTTTCTTACATTTGTTCCACAGGGACTGGCTTCTGCCCAAACCCAGGTCGAAACAAGGTCCCTGGACCCAATAGTTTCAGTAAAAAAGAAGCATTTTATCCCACGTCTGCCTGACAGCATGTGTGGTTTATTTATTTGTTCCTGGTGTAGTTCTTTAATCTTCCTAAGGGGATAACAGCACACTAGTGCTAACTCTTCAGTGAATTTTGGAAAAGAACTGTTCACTAGAAGATGGTTTTCCTTTTAGCCTACCACACACTGAAAATATCTCCTTTGCAATGAAATCCCTCTCCCCAGTGTGAAGCCTGAGTAACAGTGCTTTAACCAGATCAGGTATAAGGGCACTATTATTTTCTGAGCCACTGAAGTCTGCTGTGAGCTAGTCCAGAGAAAATATTATGAGCAATCATCTCGAACTGGAAGTGATATTCTTGACATCTGTACGATTTTTTTCCCAGTTGCTGAATTCTCCAATTCTACACTGCACTGTGAGCAAAGGGAATAGAGTATATGAAATAAATGCTACAGAGATGGAACATTTGACACAACGCAGGGAAAAGGAAATGGATTTCTGATGTGCAACTAAGATTTTTTTTTTGTATTCATATAGGAAAAGTAGATTGCTTTAAAATAGAATTAGAGCCAAATCCTGAAAGATTGATTGAATGTCTGGACAAAGCACCAAACAATTTAACATGCCTTTAGTCTCAGTAAGGCATTTAGGATTTGATCCTGAGTGCTGTGAGTGCCTCCTAAGCTACTTGGGACCTAGGTCTGGGCAAACAAACATGCAGGCTGTTTGTGCTATCTGTTCTGTAAACTGGCCTGGGATCCTCTGACTGAGCAGCACAGTTTGACCTGTGAGCACGCTGGGTGGAGCCCCTGCAGCAGGGTTACCTCCTAGGCTGCGCTGGGCTTGCCTGGTGCGGGTGTTCCTCCAGAGCAAAGGGCATGTGCCACCAGCATGAACTCTGCATGGACCATACGGGGAAGGTGATCCCAGTGCAACACCAGGTGAAGCAGCCTGGCAGCACAAGCACAACCTTACATCTCTCCTGCTCCTCTAAGAGGCTCTAATTCAAACATATGTGGGTGGTGGTGAGGTCCCTGAGCCGCACAGGGGTCCATAAAAGGAATGAACTGCCCCATCACTTCTGTCTCCTCTGGGGGCACCCTGGCCAAATGGCTGTGTTGCCAATAAGCTACACCAGTAGCACACTCCTCAGAAAGCCGGGGAGCTGCAGAGGCAAACCTGACACTTAACTGGTAGCACCAGAGGTATATGGAGTAAAAATACACCTTTATGCAAAACCATACAAAAGTATCCGTAAAGCTAGATTCTGTGGAAAGTAATCAAGCATTTACATTTCCCAGCGTAACCTGGAGTTTAGCAGCTGGAATGCTGCATTAATTACATCTGTGTCCTGTCAGTGTTGGTCTGTAGAGGCTTCCTTGGTTTTCTGTCCTGACCAGTGAATATATTAACTTAATTTTTCAAAACTGAACTGCTGTTACCTGAGAGACAATTAAGTCTGCTTCAACCCCAGAAGGCTCTTAGAGAAAGCAGTCACTGAGGGGCTGAAAACCATGTTCCAAAGCTTTTCTCACAGAGACAGAGAGAGATTTGAACCTGAACCACCTAACCTCCAGCAGATTACAATGGGGATTAGGATACCTAGGCTGGAAAGGTACCATCACTGACCACCACTGTGAACCCTGCTCTGAGGTCTTCCACACTTCCCCATTCCACTGAAAAACAGATCTGCGCCTGGACGTCCAATGCAGGACTGAAGATCCCAGTGGGATCGAGTGAGATGAGATCTTGCTATATCTGTAGGCTTCTTTCAGTCTAAGTCTCTGTGTGAATTTAACCTTTACCCTCAAAATTTTGCTCTTAAATCTTGTGGATCACTTGTTAAACACTTAGGCAAATATTTTTTTGGTATCGTTGTGGTTTAACCCCAAGCTGGTAACTGGTTTAAGTACCACACAACTCACTTGCCCTACCACCACCCTAGAGGGGAGATTTGGAAAGAAAAGGTAAACCTCATGGGTTGAGGTAAGAACAATTTGATAATTGAAACAAAATAAAATATAACAGCTACCACAACAAGAGTAATAATAATGCTACTACTCGTAGTAGTTGTAATGGAAAAGAAAGAGAGAGAGGAATAAAACCCAAGAAACATAAATGCTGTACAGCACAATTGCTCGCCACCCACTGACTGATGCCCCGTCCATCCCAGTGGTGATCAGCACTCCCCTTCCCTAACTCCCCCAGTTCATATACTGAGCATGACATTCTATGGAATGGGATATCCCCTTAGTCAGCCATCCTGTCTAAGCTTCCTCGCAGCTTCTTGTGCATCTGCTCTCTGTCAGAGCATGGGAAATTGAAAAGTCCTTGATTTAGAGTAAGCACTACTTAGCAATAGTCAAAACATCAGTGTGTAATCAATATTATTCTCATATTAAAAACAAAACACAGCACTGTACCAACTACTAAGAAGAAAGTTAACTCTATCCCAGCTGAAACCAGGACAGAGACAAACATGCTCAAGCAACAGAGATTGTGTGATCAAAAACACACCTGGAGGTCAATGTAAAATTCAGTGTTGTTTTCACTGAATTTAACCCCCTACAGGTTCTTCTACCTGTGAGGGATTTCTACTTTGCAGGAGCAATGTGCCCAAAATCTTGTGAACCAAGAGCAGTTCTTAGGCTTACTGTGAAGATGGAAAAAGAAACTGTTTGTGGTGGCATTCACTAACAAGAGCGGCCTAAGAAGCCAACACACAGGTTTTTATCTAGTTTATAACTTCAGTTCTCCTTACAGGTTTTCAGCCTAAATTTCCAGAAGCCTTATGAAAGTACTTCATGCTTCAAGCAGGATTGTCAGCTCTCGTGCAACCTACAGGCATCTTACATCATATTTCTTTTTCAACAAATTCCTACCCCAGCAGATCATCTGCTCCTAAGGGCTTGTGCCAATCTCTGTATCACAGGGTGCTGCTCTTTTCCACCCTACTCTCCTAATCATTAGAAAAGCAAGAGCATATATGCATATTTGTAACAATCACTGAAATACTACATGGAAAAGCTCAAGAATTTAAGCACAGAGCTATGAATGACAGTGGCGTGTGATGCTCTTCACTGCCATAGCCCCAGTATGATTTGGATGTTGATAAATCTGTGGCATAGCCATCTATCCTTTACGTGGAAGACCAGACCTAAAGAGAGGGTCTAGGTGAAGATGCAAACACATGCAGATAATTAGATTTTGGTGGGGATTTATAAAAGTTCAATGTTATCTTGTTTGAAATGCTGGATTTTTCATTAAAAAATATTCAGTAAACTTTAAAATAGAAATGCTTTATATTATTTTTCATATTGATACATTAAGTTGACTTTAAATTAGGATATTTAATATAAAAATTCAGAGACTTAAATTAGACATATAAAATTCATAGCAGATCTGTTTTTTTGACTGATGTCATTAGCTCTTAACCTACGACTAAATGACCTTCTTAGAGAGAAGGTTATTGAGCAGTGGAATGTTCTCTTTGAAGTCTGAAAGGCATTTTATTACTGCGTTCAGCATGACTTGCTTTTTAGGCATATGGACATGATTTACAGGTTTCATAGCCAGAATAATAATGCTAAAAATTCCTGTCACGGTATGTCTTAATTTTTATATAGTGAGGGATGTCTTTAATGTGATATTTGTATTACATGTGTAATAGCAATGAGAGTACTTAAATAATAAATGTTAATTCTAAATAAACACACATGAAGTTTCTCAAACCATCAGTTTTTATGAGTAGCTAGCTTCCACTTGTATGGGCTTTTTTGCAGGAAGGGGACAAGGAAGAATATGAATCAGAATAATAGCTAAATATGCACACTGCATTGAAAGAGTCAGGAACAATTTATCTACTTGCAAAAACTGTACTTGACTTCCAGAAGGACAGAGGTACGTGTGATCTTACCAAATGCTGGTGACAGGGAAGAAATTCAAGCACATCTTGAAAGTACTGCTCTCATTTACCTCAAAAGCCATCACAGGTCATATGCTGTGACATTGCTTATAGCAAGAATTATTCATGGGAAGGTTGGCAGAGCATATATAAAACCTGTCATACTCATATACACTGCAAACATATAAATCTGTATGTATCCTTTGGGCATCAACTCCAGCTGACTTGTAAGGTCAGCTTACCTTCCTGAATTCTAGTGAAAACAAATGTGAATCTGCTTGGGTTTATTTGTTGTTTTCTTGTACCACTGTAAGTCAGAATTTATGCTATTAAAGTTACTTTGCTTTACAGTAGGGTAAAAAAAAAGGAAAGGAAAATCTTGAGACGCAAAAACTGAATCTGAGGAAGCTCCTTCAGCTGCCTGTTTCCTTTGTATTTTCTAAATAACTGGTAAATGCATTTCAACTTTAAAATATCAAAGAGGTTGTTATCTTCTAATTCTGGACTTGTGGAGTGAATTCTTCATTCTGGAACTACAAGGTGGATACCCAGCCAAGTAAATCTATGTTCTTGTTTACTAAAGTCTACATTAAAAAAACCCAAACAAGCAGGGGTCACCAGTGATGTACTGCCATTCATTTTATTTATCAAACTCCTACATCAGCAGTTACTTAAAAAACTCACTAAAAACTTTTAACTCAAGGGTGAAAAATCTGCTTTAAATTAAGATAAAAGGAAAGAGCTCCCTTGGCCAATAAAACAAAATGAGTACACAAAATTATGTGTCACGGGTTGGTCTGCATTTTGACCTCAATGCCATTAATACCCTTCTTTGTTTCCACTTTTATCATACTTTACAGTATTACTCAGTGTGAAGGTTCTTCCAGGCTTGAGGATCCATAATTTAGCATGAACTGTTCTCTTTCTTAAACAACTAAAGGTACCTTTAAAATGTTTGTGGTTGAATAATCAATTATTTAATTCTAGTCTGCATTAGTATGGTAATAATGCTATTTATTAGCATAAATATGTGCTATATATTTAAAACTACAACAGTAGTTATACAAAAAATATCTAGTTATGGAGTGTGATTACAATTAAGTGCCAAAAAAGGAAGGTAAAAAAGTAGGAAGCATTTAACTTAGTCTTTTGCCCCACTTTTTTATGCTAAGTGGTATTTTTAATTGGTGAAGGCTATCCCTGATGTGTGGCTTAGGATCACAGGTCCAGCTGAAATGGTAATGCAAGATACCCAGACCAACGCATCAGTTTCTGTTAGGTGATTCATTGGCAAGGCATTTATCCAAAACTTTCCCTTGACCCCAGATCCCACTGTCTATGCACACTCATGTGCCTCCTTTGATCTTTTTTCTTGGGAAAGTATATCTTGATCCTTATTAATGGAGTAACTGTTGAGAATTGTGTTTAATCATTCAAATACATAGCAGTTATTTTGATTCAGTCCTCAGAATAAAATCACCAATACAAGCGATGAAACACAAGGAAAAGCTTAACACATCCGCAAGAACTATGCAATGCTTCTTATCAATACTGTCTTTGCAATAAACATCAGTATTTTCCTGTAGCTCAGTTACGAAGGCATATCATGAAAATACCTTGGAAGTCATCTGGTCTCTGTTCCTCCATTTCCCTGTGCATCCACCATAGCTCACTCCCAGAAGTTTTCAGAGCTAAGAATGCCTACACGTCTCTACCTGTCCCCTGGAGTACAATTACCTTTCACCTTGCTCTGCTTCACATCAATTAAGTTAACCTCATAGCAGTACTTTCCAGCCTACACAAAGCTTGAAATCTGTGGCTTCCATTTCACACCTCAAGAACGGTTTGCATGCCTCTCTGAGTCTTCTCAATTGTAACAGTCAAATAAAAATTACTTCTTCCGCCACAGACCTTACCTTGTTTTTATCTCTAGATATTTAAGGCTACAGTAACAGTATCAATTTAAAGAAACCCTTATCTCATACAGTTCAAATTTGGATGCAAACTATCAATATATAGGAAAGTTCAGGCTTAGCTTTTATTAGAAACCCAGTTTTCTTTAAATTCAAACTGTAGAATGCAAGCAGGTACTACTGTACAGGGTATAATGACTACAAAGAACAGTGCTAACAATGTTCTGGAGCATTTGTGTGGTAGGAGCATTAGTAGTAGGAAATAAAACATACCAGGTGCAGGTTCTTCAGCTTTGCACCGAGATACTTTGCCACCAGGACGAACACATTTTAAGTTTCCAATAGCACCATCTAGTGTTGTCACTGCGCCTTTTTATTTCTCCTCCACCAATAAATCCTCACACTTACTCAGCTTTCAGTTAAACTCATTTTGTTAGCATTTTAAAGCTGAAACCCACCCGACAGTTCTGCCACTCCAGCTTGTGGCAGACTCATAGAATCATACAAGGTAGAACTCCACAACAGAAATTGCCAGGAGTTTTTAAAAGAGTTTGTCAAGTACAATATTAAAGATACAAACCGAAGACCTCTAGGACAGGCCTTCTCTTCTAGCACAGCTGATACATGAGTGTTAAAATACTCTGATGTGGCCTCAAGGCTGCAAAACAGAAACAGACCTGCAACTAAATAGACAGTAAAATCTAGTAAAGCTGACAAAAAAAAAAAAAAAAGAAAGTAGAACCAAGTCTAGCGTGGTCACCATGCTATGGCTTCATAACTGACACCAGATCTGTGTGTTACTGTAAATTATTTGGTCCAAATCAGACACAGGCAGAATTGTATTTCTGTCAGATTAGTCAGATGGCTTGTTAGAGAGTTGATAGTGGTTGTATGCTGGCTGCAGGACAGATATCCCCCGGGTCTGCCAGTACAAAAGCAACCAGTCCTTCTGACAGACTGAAAATGTCGGGTTAAGCACAGATATCACTTTGCACTGTGTGCCCAGGAATTTTTTCTGCCCGATTTGAGGAGTACTTAAGCTGGATCACTGCCTTGGCTGAGAAGGTAGAAGGCACCATCCAGGCTTTTTTTGCCATGACTGCTCCTGCTAGGGACCAGGAAGGACCAGAGACCAAGTGTTCCGATACTGGAATGGATCCTGCATGAGAGGGGTGAACAGGTAGTGAACTCACAGGTAGTGTAAAAGAGGATTATTCTCAGTAACGGCCGATGCACTGCGAGCAAGAGTCCTTCCTGTGTCCTGCTAAGAGATGTAACTTGTTTGTAGGCCCAGAGGACTGGAAGCTACTTCTGGTACATATCCTTTGACTGCTCCCAAGCCCTCATGCTCTTCTTGACCTTCACTGACCTGATTTGACAGGTGCTCTGGGCTCTGGGATGGAAGAGCACTCTAGTACGCAGAGGACGACCAAGTGATTGAGACACTGGGCATGCATGAGAGGCACAGGTTACACACACGTGAGAGCTAACACGCACAGCCTTCAGCCTTGCCAATCAACTTCTCCCTTCTGCTAGCAAATTCATCTCCCACAGATGAAATCCAAACTGCTTGGAAGGGAGAAGTGTCTGTAAAATGGAAAACCAACTTCCTTTCTGGCATCTAAGAGAGAAACTTGGCTTCAAGAAAAGAAGCCCTTTCTCCAGTTTGTGTTTAATGGTAATTTCCTTCACAGACTGCACTGTGGTTTGTTAAGCCTTCAACTTGAAAGCTGTATTTTAGAAGTACATTAACATGTCATTTCAGCCAGCTTCTGTGGGATTCCATGAACAGGAAAACTCAGGTGCTCGAATGAGAAAACCATGATTTTTCCTGGCTGCTTTACAGGAGGTATTGCAGCCAGGTAATGAGATTGCCTGTATGCAGTAGAAACCAGGCAAAACCAACCTTTCTAAGGTATTACAGAAATCTATTAGATCCTGTTGCAGTTTCCTAGCATCAAAAACCAGCTTCTGAGGTAGAGACTTGGACACTCACTCCCTCTACGCAGGAGTCTTAGGAGTGACAGGCTCTCCTGCCTTACCCTGTAAAAGTAAACTAAATGGAAGGACAATTCGTCCTCTTTCTTCAGAGGAATGATTCCAAATACTACTTTCCTCCTTGTTTTGGAGCCTGTTTAATTCCAGCAGGATCAAAAAATGCAAACACTGACATTTTTCAAACGGGTAGTTGGGCTGTCTCTGGCTCTCTCCTGCTTGGTTTCACTAATCAGTCTCAGTTTATGCTGCATCTATAGGCAATATTCTCCATTCAGCAGTACTATTTTTCACTGATGTTCTTCATTTGTGGCTTCCAACTTCCAAGAGTTTCTGCTTTCCTGAATCATGCAAAAAAATGTCCTTCACTGCAAGCCAGCTGTGCAGTCTCACACCACTATTCCATGTCCCAAGATTTCTCTTCCAGGGGCACTAGGGCTCCCTTGTCACGGCATCAGGCTCTAGAGCAGCACTGCTTCACAGCTCTGTTGTGAAGCACTCAATGAACAACTGATAGCTTGTTTTTGTCAATTACTATTGTTTTGTAATAATAAATGTGCATTTTTAGGCTTATTAAATGTAAATAAATGCACTAATTTAATACACCAGCTTATAACACACAGCAAAGCCACTTCACCAAAGAGTGACAGTCTTTGCTCCATGCAGACATGGAATAAGAACAATGTCATCCACCAGGCTGGGGGATAGAGTGGCAAATTCAGCCTGAGAGGAGGCTGAGTGGGAGACAAAAGCACAGAGTACTTGGCAGAAAGTTTTCCTGTATTTTCAAGAACACTGAGGAGGTCTCCTTGAGGCACAATGGCATCTGCTACCTGAACAAGGAGTCTCTTTAAGTGTCCTCCATCTTCTCTCTCCATTAACTCAATTTATGAGATGCTTTAGAGAGCATTCAAGGACCAGGCTTGGAAGTGGCAATTATTCTGCTGTCACAGGTTTTACATCTTTACTCTCTACTCTATTTATCCTACACTCTCACTCTGACCTTGTATGTATTTTAAGTGAGGGAGTGAATATATTGAGTGCAGGCATTTAGAAAGTAAGAAGATTTGATTCTTTCTTCAGCTGTTGGTCCCTTCAATATCAGCTTCACCTCAGATCAGGGCAGGATAGACTCTGGATACAACCAGGATCTGTGACAATTTTATGAATAAACAACACCACAGCCAGTGAAAAGTGTGAGTTATCCCATCCTTGTGAACCAGATGCGGAGAGAAAATTTAGCAGCACCTTTTTCAACTTGGCAGTGGCAAAGATTCCTTTCCTTTCCCTTGAGGTTTTTCCTAGGCTCCTCTGTAGACAAATTATTCAAGGTCCCTTGAACATGACAACAGGAGAAGGCTGCTGATGCAGGGGGATTGACTGGACTGACAGGTGTGACATTAAGCTCAACTAGACACATTTAGTGAAGAACACAGATGTCAGACCACCAAAGGCAACATGCCGGGCCAAAGGCATGAAGGCTTGGACACCATCCCTGATCTCCTTCAGAAAAACATCCAGAGCCGATGACCAGCTGCTGGGAAAGTAAAGAAAGGGGCTGCTATGTCATATATCACTTAGGATTTCTCTTTAAATTTTTTGAGCTTGCATACCAAGAAATTACAACTTCTCTAGAGAACACACATGAAGAACTAATCTGAAAAAAATAATTTTCCAAATAGTTAAAATCATAAGCATTGTTTTCCTGACAGCTAAAATAGGAGTGACTTGATAGCTTGATTCTTCAGGGCAGTGTGACAGCAAGGGAGGTCACCATCATCATTTACCGGAGCTCACATCATGGGGTGCTGCAGCAGAGAACCTCCAAGTGCGTTCCTCCTTCTCCTGGCACTACTTTGGTGGCTTTTTCCTAGGTGCAATTAAAGGCCACAGCTTTACACCCAGGTTACAGTTTCTTCTGAGAACTAGGATCCCTACAAACTCCTGCTTCTCAAACTCTTCTTTCACACCCTGCTGTTGCTGTTGGAAGCTTCCCCTCTTCTGGCCTCACACTCAGCTTCCCATCCTGAAATTCAGGTTCTTGCCATGCCAGAGAAGCATCTGATGATGAAATCAGGTTTGCCAGTCCTGGTCCTGCCTTTCTGAACACATGAGAAAAAGTCAGTCAATGAGCAATGCTTTTCTTACTCAACACAGTAGGGTCTTGCACACCTTTTAGTTGCCAGAATGAAGTGCCTGATTTCCTCCTTAGTTCTTCTTGGGATCAGTGCCTCCAAACCACGTCTGTCCAAGCTTCAGTCTAACAGGAATCCAGCCAGCCCTCCAGCCTAGGTCAGCTTCTACTGTCACTCACAATAAACACATTTGCATGGGTGTGATGACAGAATTAAATCTGACAAAATTAATATCAGAAATCTTGGCAAGAAGAAGGACCTGCCAAACACAATTTTGGGAACATATAGGAAAGGCATGAACACCCTTCTTGGCAGCCAGCAGCAGTCAGGATAGTGTTGGAGCTGCAAAAAAGGCTGATGGTAATGCTCCTTGAGAAGACCAGGAATACATAGCCAAGTGATGTCAGCCCAGCTCCTTTCCCAGTGTTCAAGCTCCTGGACCGTCTGTAAAAATCATGTTTTATTTATTTTCATTTAGAAAGCTTTCTAAAGCAAGCTTTCAGCACTTGTAGCAGAAGAGTCTAGAGCATTTCGGGAGCTCCAGCTGTAACTGAGCCAAACACACCAGAAGAGCTTCTCCACTTGGGGGCAGAGCAAAGCCTTTGGAATTTTGAGGCAATCTCATCCCTATACGGCATTCAAATCACTTTTTTTTCAGTAGCTCCGGACTACACTTTTTCGGCAACAACCGTCCGGGACGGGCTTCCCACCACACCAAGGACACCGCTGCTGCATTAGCGCGGTCCCCTCGGCGCCAGGTGCCGGGAGCGGGGCGGGATCCCGGGATGCAGGATGGGGCGGGGCCGGGAGAGGGGCGGAACCCCGGGTTGAGGGGCTCGGAGAGGGGAGGAAGCGGGGTGGGATCAGGGGGTGCGGAGCCGGGAGTGGGGCGGGATCACGGGATGAGCGATGGGCAGGGCCGGGAGCGGGGCAGGATCCCGGGACGGAGCGGGACAGGATCCCG